>VSMD01043454.1:0-221834 GCA_008750895.1 Mirza zaza
AGACACCTGCACTCAAATGTTTATAGCAGCACAATTCATAATCGCAAGGCTGTGGAAACAGCCCAAGTGCCCATCAATCCAAGAATGGATTAATAAAATGTGGTATATGTATACCATGGAGTACTATTCAGCTCTAAGAAACAACGGTGATATAGCACATCTTATATTTTCCTGGTTAGAGCTGGAACCCATACTACTAAGTGAAGTATCCCAAGAATGGAAAAACAAGCACCACATATATTCACCAGCAAACTGGTATTAACTGAGCAGCACCTAAGTGGACACATAGGTACTACAGTAATAGGGTATTGGGCAGGGGGGAGGGGGAAGGGGGAGAGGGAGGGGGAGGGTATATACATACATAATGAGTGAGATGTGCACCATCTGGGGAGTGGTCATGCTGGAAACTCAGACTTGTGGGGGGAGGGGGGGAAGGGGCATTTATTGAAACCTTAAAATCTGTACCCCCATAATATGCTGAAATTTAAAAAAAAAAAGATGTATGTTCTATCCAAAAAAAAAAAAATAAGGTAACTTCCTGGGGTTGACATGGCGATGGTAACTGTCATGGCACTGGTAGGAGTTTCTTTTAGCATGCAGATACATTATAGGCATGGTGTAATGAACAAGGGCAAGCAGAGGTCGTTTTTGTCACCATCTTGGTTCTAACTGGTTTTTATCGGTTTCTTCACCGCATCCTGTTTGTCTCAGAGACCTTGGTTTGAATCTGTGACTCCTTAACCAGCAGGGCCTGCCAGTTTTCTATCTCGCTTGGACTTCCTCACAGCATGGTGGCTGGTTCGAGGGCAAGTGTCCCCAGGAAAGAACAGAGCCAGGTGGAAAGCAGCATCACCATTTATCACTGAGCCTCAGGAGTCCTCCAGCAAACCAGCAGTCACAAAGTCTCACCTGGATACAAGGGGAAGAAATAGAATCCACTTCTTGATAGGACTTGGTAAGTTTCTTGAAGAGTAAATATTGTCGAGGCCACTTTCATAAAATATCATCTTCTACAAAGAAGGTTTCTCAAAGTGTAGAAGCTCTGGAGACCCAACACCTGGGTCCTCCTTGCAATGAACTCCAAGAGACCAACAAGGCTGTGATTGGAACCTGGGTCACTCGGCTGGGGCACTTAGGGAAGGAGAACATGAGATGGGATTATGAAAAAAAAGGACATTTTCATCAAGCCCAAGAGGCAGGTTGGTGCCAGAGGCAGCTCCCAACTCTCTTTCTCTTTCTTCTCTGTACGGCAGGACAATGCAGTGGGCACAGCAGTGGCAGGCCCAGCACAGCCCAGTGGAGCCAGCGTCATCAGCAGGTGGTTGGGAGAGGCTCAGGTGAGGGTGGGGTGCAGACCAGAGCCGGAGCACCAGAAACTGCCATTGACAGACAACTCCAGATTGTGACCCCGGATCCAAGAGGGCTCAGCAAGAAGTGCTCAGAGGAAGGGTGTTGGGGCAGGGTAGGGCAGAAGGGAGACCCTTGGGGCTGAAGCTCCACCGCACCCAGAGCTGAGCTTGGAGCCTAGGCGAGGCAGCGCGGCTGTGTCCCTGGGAAGGCACGGAGTCCTCACTGAGGACTGGTCAGCGGCTGCAGGATCAGAGAAAGGGGAAACAGAAACTCCCTCCACTGGCCAGAGAGATGGCCAGGGAGCGAGTCTCTGCCTGAGCACTGGGGGAGAACAAAGGAAATCCAGCCTGTGCTACACACAGTGTAGTTTTCTATTGCCGTGTAACAAATCACCATGACTTGGTGATGTGAGGCCACACAAATTTATTATCTCAGAGTTTCCATGAGTCGGGAGTCCAGGATCAGCTTAAATGTATCCTTTGCTCAGGTCTTACGAGGCGGTAATCAAGGTGTCCTCAATGTACTCAGAGCTCGGTGTCCTCCCCAAGCTGATTCAGATTGTTGGCAAAATTCAGTTTGCAAGTTGCAAGATTCAATTCAGTCTTGTGGTTTCAAGTCTGGGGTCCCCATTTTCGTGCTAGCTGTAGGCCACCCAGGGACTTGTCTCAAGTTCTCCAGGCTACTCTCCGTCCTTGCCACGTGGACCCCAGAGCACAATCTTCTAGGCCTGGTCTCTCTGATGCTTCAGCTGCTTTTCAAGTTTCCTCTGGTTGGGTCAAGCCCACGCAGGATAACCTGGAATGTCTCTTGATTAACTCAAAGTCAATTGATTTGTAACCAGTCATAGAGTGACATGCTATTATATTCACTAGTCCTGCACACGCTTAACGGGAAGGAATTCTATTGGGAGTTTGCACCAGGGGGATAGGATCTTGGGCCCACCTTAGAATTCTGCTTACCATGTTTGAGTTTGGAGTCTGAGTTTATTCTGGTCTTGGGTTGTGGAAATCCTCATGATTAACATGCAATTGGTCCCAGGCAGGAGGCATCTTTGCAGGGCATGGCAGAGGCAAATGGAATTATTCTCACAAAAAACAAAACAAAACATAACCTATTGTCACTGATGATAATATCACAGTAAAAACAGAACTGACCCAACACACAGGAGCACCACTGACCACATAAGCAAGTCAGCAGGCAAAATGAGAAGTTTAGCATCCCAAGACCTGGAGCTCTTAGTACAAACCCGCTCCTCTTGAGTGAGTATGTGTGATGCTGATTCCTTACTGTGTACTTGGCTGTTGCATGTAGATGTTGCTTTAAAATAACAGCGAGAATGAGTGAAAAACCACCATTTACATAAATGATAAAAATTTTGATTATGAAATTAAAGTATTCAAATATTTTGTAATGTCTTCCACACTAATGAAAATGTATTATGCATGACCCACTACACTTTTTGAACATGATATGTACGATTCATGTTTGATTCCCAAATCTAAGCATTGCTTTAATAATTTGAGTGATAATTCCAATCGTGCTACTGCCTCAGCAAAGTTTCTCCAAATTGAAGTAAATTAAAAAATATGTATAACTATTATATTTTGATTCAAAAAAGGTTGTCTAATTTGGCTCTATTATCAGTTGGATACAAACCTGTGAAAATCTTATTATGTCAACATAATTAGCAATTTTTCTGAAATGAAGGCAAGAAAAATAAATTTTATGGAATAAATAACAGTTTATGAATTATGACTTTATTATTCATGCAAACAACGCCAACCCATCAACATCACACCCAGACATGCACAATAATTAAAGTCAGCCATCTGTGCTATTTTGCCAAGTTTTAGTCATATAAAAACTATATTTTCACACATATAAGCTTGATTTATGTCTTTTACATATTTGGACTTAATGTCAAAGGGCCCTGAACGCTGTCACTCAGAGGGTGGCTGGGGAGAGAAGGCGAACCTGGGAGCACAGCAGAGTGCAGCCCTGGTGCAAATGGGTCTAAGGGAGTGCACTCCCTTCCCCTCCCCCCCAGCAGGGGTGGCCCTTCTGCAGCTGGACTGACTGGCCAAAAATTGCCAGATTATGTCGGACTCGATGGCGCCGCCATGTGGCAGCGCCTAGCAATGGCATGAACCAGCCCTCTGCATCAAGGTAACTACCACCAAGTCCCCAGGGATTTTTTTTTTTTTTTTCGAGAATTCAAGGGGAGAAGGGACTGCCAGGGGAAGATGGGGCTTTCTATTTTTAAGGCAGGTGAATACCAGAGTGATTGATTTTAAAAATAGTTTGCATTCTGAGTTTGTGGAGTTACACACCAAAAAATAGATTGCTTTGTGCATCTCAGCAGGGAGCAGGTGGTATACAGGTTAGTGCATAGATTCTAGACCAGGCCTGGGCTCAAGTGCTGGCTCCCTGCCTGGCTGGCCGTGCCACCTCAGGCAAGTGTTGTGGTCTCTCCAAGCCTGTTTCCTCACCTGTCAGTGGGAGTCACGGGCAGCTGGGATGCCCCAGGGAGGCTGCAGCTCAGTGGCTCCTGCGCTCAGTAAGGACTTTCCACCCACCTCCTCCTCCCTTGCGGAAGGCAACCCTCAAGTGTTTGTAGGGGGAGTTAATGGATTTGGGTACAAGTCATCGAGGCTGGTGAAATCCACCCTTTTCTCCAGGCGTCCTCACGTTGTCTGGATTCTTGCTGTATCCCCCCCCCCACCCACCTGGTGCATTCGTCTTCCCCTCCTTAGTCCTCCCTTTGAGCATCTAGCACTCTGTTCTGCCAGCTGCTGGCCTCCATCCCAGTTTGCTGAGAAAACAGAGGAACTGGGCGTCTGCCTCCCCTGACCTGTCCTGCTGCCGGCCAGCCTCCATTCTCTGCTCCCTCGGGCCAGCCCTCCCTCGCCTCTCTGTCCCTTCCCCTCACCTTCCTCCAGCAGCTGCCCAGGCTCACTGCTGGAGGCTAGGCCGACCTCATAGCACATTTCTCCGCCCCTCCCGGCACGCTTCCTGCCCCCTTTCTCCCCGCCCTTCCTTCCTCCACCTGGGTAGAGTGAGCTTCTGAATTCTCCTCTCCCCAGAAACAGCCCTTTGTCAAGGCCATGAACAATCTCACCCTGCCTCATGGGACAGACCCCCCGCCCCCTGGCCAGCCACCTGCCACTGTCACCAAGCTCTCTGAGCGAGTTGTCACCATGGCATGGCCACCCCTCCTGATGGACATGGCCCTCACCACCCTTCCTGTGCCCCTCTGTCTGGTGCACACACGCTGTGCCGCTCTCCTTGCCTCAGGGCTGCCGAGTGAGTTTTGCATTAACTCACTTCTCTTCAGCCTGGAAAGGCGCCCCTGCTTCTGGCGTTCAAAGGGCCACAGCTTCTTGTGGGCATTTTATAACATAATCTGCACACGAGGAGTCACCCTGGGGCCTCCCATCCGCCCACACCGTCACCAGCAGGTGGGGACTGTCAGCCACTTTCTGACATTCTCTCAGCAAGTTAATGCTCCAAGTTGAAAGACGAGCAGCGTTTCTCCCAGAGAGACTACAGTGCAGCACCTGTGCCTGTCGGGGAAGAAGGAGCCTGGGAATCGCAATCGACTCTCCATGGCAGAGGAGAGGACTCAGACATGCCCTGGCTCAGGGCCAGGAGGCTCCATGGGCGATTCCCAGGAGCTGCTGCTGTGTTTCTGGCCCCCAGGGATTGAATGACTTGCCCCGGTCATATTATTGGGACATTTCAGAGCCCAGCAGGGACCCCAGGCCTCAGACCTACCTGGCTGCTCTTCTGGCACCCCATGCTGCCACTTCTCAGAGGGGCTAAGCCCATGCTGTGCTGTCCTGGCCACTGCAGGCTCCTCCTCCTCTGGGACCAGTGCTGTTGCACCTCGGTGAGGGTCTGAGAAATGGGTGTGGTGAGCCTAGGGGGTCCTAACTACTGGGGGTGCTCTGTGACTCAAGGTGGTGGAGGGATGGCATCCCCGTGACCACTCCCACTCCTTAGGGTTGCATTCCTCCCTGTCCCTGCTCCAGCCTGACCCCCACCGCCTGGGGTCCCCCTACTGGCCACTGTCCTCCCACTCCCTCGTCTTCCCCCAGACCCTCCTTCACATGCACAGGTTCTGGGCTGGGGGCTGGCTGGACTGTCCCCACTGAGCCCCTGGAACCCCTAGCCAGCCAAGTTATCTGTTCAAGAACAAAATCTACCCAGCAGTGAGCTGTGTGCACTCTCTGCTTATTCACTGAACACTATAGTAGGATCTCCCAGGCACTCCTCCTGGCTCACGGCAGAACCTTCTGGAAGGTTGGTTGGAAGAAGTGCCTGCCTCCTTTCTTGGTCTCTCCTGCTGCCCCCAAGACCCTAGCAGGGGTCCTCAAACTACGGCCTGTGGGCCACATGCAGCCTGCCGAGGACATTTATCCGGCCCGACGGGTTTTTTTGCCACTGCTGCCTGCCCTGCTTAGCAGCCGACTCGTCCCGGGCCCACAGTGTGCATGTGTGGAATGTGTGCCGCACTCTCCAACGGCCCTCCAATGGTCTGAGGGACAGTGAACTGGCCCCCTGTTTAAAAAGTTTGAGGACCCCTGCCCTACAGCCTCAGGGGCTCACTCTTAGGTCACAGCTGAACCTCAAATTTGGGTATTGGACCTGTCAGTCTGGAAGCAGATGTTTTCTCCCCATCCATCCAGCTGTCCAGGTTGCTCCAGGCCCACAGCCATAAGCCATGTGTCCTGCAGGGGCCTCTGCCGTTTGCAAGAAATGTGCAGCTTCTGGCTGGGAGTTGTCTCTTCCTTCCCAGGTATTAACACCAGCACTGACATCGTGCTTACCACATGCGGGGCAACACTTAAGCACTTCATATAGATTAATTCATTCAGACCTTGCAATAATGCTATGAAGCAGATGCTATTATTATTCCCATTCTACAGATGAGAAAACAAAGGCTCAGTGCAACTAACTTGCCAGAGTTACCTCTCCAGAGAGTGGCAGGCACTGGCTGGCTTGACCACGTGGCTTTCATTAGAACCTGGAAAGGGACTTGTCTGCCTGTTTTCTGTGGGCATGAGCAGCCCCCAATTCCCCTGGAGACTTCCTGGCTCTCCCATCTGCTGCGTACCCAGAGCCCACTGGAAGTCCTTACGCCTGGCCCTGCAAGGGCCTTGCCTGACTTCTCCTTAGGAACAGGAGAAAGGAAGTGGCCTGGAGGACCTGCTGCTGCCCAGCCTAGGATAGCAATGCCACCTGGACTCACCAGTTATGGGGACTTCTGCCCCCAAGAGACACTTATCACCTAAGTACCGTAGGTTACGGGGCTTATGTTTTTCTTCTCAACTCCATATAAAATTAGGTAGGGGTTCAATTCCAGACATGCTCACAGTGGAAATGGCCTTGTTGTAATTAAATATGTGAACTTAACCTAATCTTATGCAACAGATTCTACCATGTGCTTAAAATAAAGTGGAGTCAGTCAACAAATGCATCCCGAGGGCGGCCCGCTGGGCATTGGAGAAACAAAAGTGAGCAAGAGAGACGCAAAACCCTGCCCTTGGGTGCGTGGGCTCTAACGAGGGCTTTTCGGTGGTCACCACCTCCAGTTATATGGCAGGGCACACCCTGGACATTACTCATAAATGGTTTGATTTATTATTGAGTACAAGTGGGAAGCGCCACACTACCCTGCCTCCCTCGATGGCTGCCGGGGCAGTGAGCAGGTGGGCTGCCCCGGCCAAGCCCCCTTTCCAACAATCGAGCCAGGGCTGCAATGAACTACGCTCCGCCTGCACCCAGGTAAGACCTTGCGAAAATGTCCTCTCCACCCCGGTGCAGCTGGCAGGACGGAGGGAGACAGAGAAAGCAGCCGTGCCCGGGCTATCCCCCAGCCTTCTGCGTGGCGGAAAGCAGCCCCCTGTGAGGCGCTGCGAGGACACAAAGTGCTGCCGCTTGTCGCTTGTCAGGGGCTGCTGCGGACTGAGGCTGCGCACTGAGAATCCCACGTCCTGAATGAGGCGCAGGCGTTAGGGAGACACAGCCCACCTTCCTCCTGCCCAAATATGTGCTGGGTGTGGGTGAGACAGCAGTCTCTCATCGCACACCCAACCCCTTGTCACCCACCAGACAGGTGGAACACCGGCACACTAGAGGGACCTGGTGGGCAACGAGCCGTCTGCCTCAGTGGGTTCCTGTTGGGGGCTCGGAGGTCCTTGCAGGGATGCCGGAGACTTGGGTCCAGGGAGCAGGGGACACGGAGGCCACTGCTAAGATGCTATGCAAACCTGAGCTGAAGCCCAAGGGGAAACATGGGCTTCTCTTTCTGTCATCTTAGCTTCACCCTCACATAACAAAGGGGACACTCGCTGTTTGTCTCCAGAGAACCAGACCCCTGAGAGGTCAAGTGGCCCATCCAAGGTTGGTGGCCTGATTGCATATTCATGGTCTGTCTGAATTAGTCAGGGTTCTCCAGGGGGACAGAACCAACAGGACATAGAGGCAGAGACAGAGAGAGATAGAGACAGAGACAGAGCAGGGAACATATGAGAGGGAATTTATTAGGGGACTTGCTCATGCCACTACGGAGGCTGAGAAGTCCCACAACAGGCTGTCTGCAAGCTGGAGACCCTAGCATGCTGGGAGCGAGGCTCAGTCCAAGTCTGAAGGTCTGAGAACGCCACGGGCTGCTAGTGCAAGTCCTGGAGTTCAAAGGCTGGAGACCTGAAGTTCTTATGTTCAAGGACAGGAGAAAAAGAGTATATTCCAGCTCCAGCAGAGACAGAGAGATCAACTTGCCTTTCCTTTGTGTTCATTCTCTCTGGGGCCCTGTCCAGTTGGACGGTGCCCGCCCACTTCCAGGGCAGGTCTTCCCCACTTTGTCCACTCAGACTCACATGTCAGCCTCCTCTGGAAACACCCTCACAGACACACCCCAAAATAAGGCTTTACCAGTTCTCTAGGTATTGTTTAATCCAGTCACGTTGACACCTAAAATTAACCATCACACAGTGTTCTCTGTGTAAGTCCTCCAATGAGGATAAATTGGCCTAAAGTATGATCAGAAAGGTGTTTGCAGGAAAACTGGGCTTGTTCTTGGCTTTGCTGTCAAGCCTGCATAGTAAGTGACTTGCGCTCTCCAGCTGAGCTGTGGGGCTCACTGGTCCCCCTCTCACTGCTGCTAACCTGGGCTCCCCCACCACTCAATGATGATGATGTCACCCATAGGTCCACTGGGCCACTCCGCCCTGTGACATTCATGAGTAAGGACTTGAACCTCTGACAGGAGGTTTGTGGAGGCTTGCTACTGTTGGGTGCTCCCACTACCTCCTGAGTAGATGAGAAGGAGGACATGGTGCTGGCACTGTGCCCTTTGTGGCTCCTTCCAGGTAAGCAGAGGCTCAGGACCGGTACACTGGGTCCAGGGCCAAGGCTGCGGAGCTCTAGGCAGGCGTGCTGAGCCTTCCTCCCACGCCCTCAGGTCAGATGGAGTAAGTAGGCAAATGCACATAGTCGCATTGGGCAGTGTCCATAGTGACCTGTGGCTCCTCCCAGCTGCCCTCCCTCCAAGCCTGATCTGTTGCTAGGAATTGAAAGAAGTAGGATTTGTCAGAATTTCTATGCTGTGGGGCATAAACTTGTAACATTACTAAAAACAGTGAAAACATTTGTGTGTGAAGTTGCATTCCATATACATTGCATCTTATCAGATTATGTTTTAGCGTCTCAAATATATCTGCCCTGGCAATGCCTGATGGCTCCAGTTGAAAGCACACAGAATTGCCACCAAAGCAGTGAAATGCAGGTAACAGTGACAAACTGATTAATAGGCCTTATCACTTCAAAGAGTGTTTAATTAAGATGCATCTCTGCACAAGAAAACTTGAAATGCTTGGAAATATTATAATTCATATAGGGAAGAAAACTATTCGAAGAGGCTCCAAATCTGAGTCTCAAAAATGTGCATGATATTACTAATAACGGATTGTGCAGGTGAAAGTTTTCTAAACCTTTAATTAAAGTTATTATTTTGATGCTAGACTACTTAGCAAAGTATGGCCTATAGGCTGTCCTGTTTTTTTGTAAATGAAGTTTTGGTGGAACATAGCCATGCTTATTCATTTATATATTATCTATGGCTGCTTTCCTGCTACAATAGATGAGTTGAGTAGTTGTTTCATAGACTGTTTGGTCCCCAAGGCCTGAAATATTTATTATTTGGTCCTTTACTGAAAAAGTTTGCTGACCCTTGTGCCAAATAAAAAATTGAGTTATCTTTTATATTTATTATAGAAATTATAACAAAAGAACTTTCATATAAAGACATAACTGAAGTGTCTGTAGCCAAAAATGCAAGAAAATAAGTATTATATAATTATGTCAGGCAGTTAAATAATAAAAGATTTTATGCTATATTTCTGGATTTTATGATATTTGTGATGTTTTTCAGCTCTTTAAAATTTTTAATGGTTTATTTTCTCATTCTAAATATTTGTTTTTATACCTAACTTTGTATTAGAAATTTTGAATTCTTAAAGGGGTCTCGCAACTGTATAATCCTCACAGTTCACAAAATCTGAGTCTACCCTGACTAAATCACCATTGAGACCTAAGATAGTACAGTTACATTTTAGAGAATAATTCTTACATTGCATATAGGAAAATGATATATTTCAATTGAACCTGCTTATCAGGACTTCAGAGTCTTATTACTGCACAAATGACAGCACCCCAGAAAATAAAAGTTGGTGAAGCGTTAAAGGAGTTGATCAGGGGACAGCATGAATGACAATAAAATCACAACGGGGTGTGGCTGCTCAGACCAAAACCAGGGGGGCCTCAGAACTGTGACTTCCCTGGTTTCTGGAGTGCCCCATCCCTCTTACTAATTACAAAATGAGCAGGCCACCCTGCCCTCTGACAGTCCCATTGTGGTGGGCAGGGCAGTGCTGACGGGACATCCTTCCTCCACATCTGTGCGGGGCAGGAACCAAATCCCCCCATCTTTGGAGCTCCAGAGCCAGAAACAGCGTGGGGCCTACAGGATCCTTCCAACACAGTCTCGGTCCCGTCCTGTGGCCTGGGAAGCAAGAGCAGAATCCTCCCAGCAGGATGCCGTTGACCACAAGCCACAGAATGTCTGGTTTGCAGAGGCCCAGTGATGCCGCCCAGGGCAGGCCCTGCCATCGTCTGCCTGGCAGCTCAGAATGTCTGGGGTGGGGGGTGTCTCCCTTACCCTGCCCTCAGCACTGCACAATGCACAGGGCCTCAGCAGGAGGGAAGCAGCGTGACCTTTTCTCATCACCAGGAAAACCTTTCCCTCAAACACTCCTCTTTGGCTTGCTGGGTCACGTGCCCCTAAACCAACCACAGGAAAGCCCCATAGCTGAGTCCATCCTGATTCCCATGGGGTCCTGGGTTCCCCACACATCATTTAGGAGAAAGGCAATGGTTTAGGGACAGGCAACCCTCAGTGTTGTGTTTTGCAGGCTCCACTTGCAAATCATTTTTATGAAGGACTAAGCCTCCATAAAGGGTTTAGCCAGTGTAACCCTGGAGAATCTTAGAAATTCCTCAGATCAGTCAGTAGGACACTGCAGCTCCTGTCCCTGCTCCAGTGGGGTTTCTGAGGGTAGACCTGGCTGGCTGACATCCCCTCTCTGGGGACGTTCAGATGGTAGCTCCAGCAGCACCTGGGAGTCAGCAGAAAGCAAGAGAGCTTCTGGAAGCAAAGGGACCCAGATGCTAAGATAAAAACCTTGACCTAAGAACACCTACCGTATCAGAGAGTGGCACTGTTGTTGAGATCTCGGCTGAGATCTCATCCGCTTTACCATCACCTGCCTTAGAATGCCAGGGAAGGTGAGCTGCTGGTGCCTGAGAGCCTCACCATTGGGAAGGGTGGGCTTGTTCAAGAAGCCCAAGACACATTACAGAATCACAGAACCACAGTGCCAAAGCAGTCTTTGGGATCAACTAATCCAGGGCTTGTCTGACTTTTTTGATGACGAAGAAATATATTTTACACCATGCTATCGTTTGAATGTTCCCTACAAAACTCATGTTGAAAGGTGTCATTGTAACAGTGTTAAGAGATGAGACTGTTAAGAGGTGATTATGCCATGAGTTTTCTGCCCTTATGAATGGATTATATGCCATTATCACAAGACTAGATTAATTATAAAAGAGTAATTTTGGCCCTTCCTCTTGCTTTGGCTCTGTTTTCGCCCTTCAGCCATGGGATGACACAGCAAGAAGGCCCTTGACAGACACCATCCCTTCTATCTTGGACTTCCCAGCCTCCAGAACTGTGAGCCAATAAATGTCTGTTCATTGTAAATTATCCGGTCTGTGATATTCTACTATAGTGGCAGAAAATAGACTAAGACACACTGTAGAAAAGTATATGCACAGGTGTGTAAAACTAAACTATGGTCACGCGCAAACAATACTTACCCTTTTATCTTATTTCATTTATATTTTTTATGCCCTGCTAAAGCACTTTCAAATCCATGATATATAGCAACCCACAGTGTGACAATTCCTAGTCTCACTCTGGTGATCCCCATAACAGACCACTAGTGTCTGGAAGAAAGAAGACTGAGCTCAATGCCTAAGGAAAGGAAACAGCATCTCGAGTGAGAAAAGGAAGGTGCAGAACAGGTAGGCAGGGACAGGGTGAGGGAAACAAGGACAAAAGCCAGATTCCTCTGACAACACTTTGTGTTGTATATTTATGTGTTTTAAAAAACTATAAAACAAAATCAAGCCAAAAGGAAGCAATTTAAAAGTCAAAAACAACACATGAGAAACACTGTTTCAAGGACTTTTCAACACAGTAATGGGGCGCTATATCCCTAGTGAATGTAGTCTAAGGACAAAAAGAACTGCAAAGGAATAAAAATTCTTAAATTCTCCATCATTATTACATTATTGGTACTAATATTTGTGTTATTGTCCTAAAGTTATTATTGTTAGTTCTGAAACTGTTACTGTCCTAGATGTAGAAACAATGACCAATTTACTAACAATGAACTCTCCCTCCACCCACTTCACAGTGATCTCTAAATTGCATTTCCCACTGAAAAGAACCTATACTCTCAGAGAAATGCCTAATTCCTGGGGTGGGATGGGAAATGGACATTGTGAGCCTTGGAAAGCAAGAGAGCTGTCACAGGTTCCCAGGAGTGTGTGAAAAGAACTCAGGGGCCAAGTCGAAGAGCCTCATGGCCAAGACGGGAGAGTTTGTACATCAAAAAGAACAAAACCTGCAATGTTCTGAAGCATTTCAAATATGAAAACAAAACAAAAACCAAACATAGGTTATCATAATGCCAAAACAAAACAAAATAAACCTAATTGACCACTTTTGGAGAATGTTGGAAAGGCAAAATATATTCTGAAAACTGGTACATTCAGGGGAAGAACCAAGCCTTTTCTTGCCTTTTGTGTAAGAACTGCACCCCAGGATTAGTTCATTAGTGGATGAACTAATACATGCAGAGGAATGGTAGAACTGGAACATCCCACATTGTAGGCCCTAATGAAATAACGGACGAAGGACATGATCATCGATGGCTAAGACCATTGAATGAAAAGCTGATGAGTCAGGCTGAAAATGTCTGAACCCTGTGGTATATCTTAACATCACTGAAAGAGATACAGCCAGACATCGTGTGTCTGCTGGTGGAACTGTGTACCATCACCTATGAAACATTGCCAGAAACCTATGTCAGAATCTGATGGGCCCTCCAGATCGAACTACCTAGGTCCATCAGGAAATGCAGAGGAAGGAGGAGCATGTTAAATAGCACCAGGGTATGCAAACAACACACTCCAGAACATGGGGGATTCTTCGGGAAAAGCAATCCAGGTTCTTCAATAAAGTACTGTAATGAGAGAGAAAGAGAGAGAGAGAGAGAGAGAGAGAGAGAAGGAAAGAATAGAGAATCTATAGATTTAAAGAGACTTAAGGGACATATCTAAATGCAATGTATGTGCTTATTTGGACCCTGATTCAAACAAACCAACTATAAAAAAAATAACAACAAAAACAGGAATTCTTATGTAACAATTAGGAAAATTAAAATATCAAGTGGATATTGTCAAAATCTAAACATATGTAGTTAATTTTGTACGTGTGATAATGGAACAGTGGTTATGTTAAAAAAAAGGGAGGAAGTCCTTATATTTTATAAATATATTCTTGTGGTACATTGCTGCAGTAATGGCCCCAGTGGGCTACTCCCCATTTCCATGTCCTGTGTATCACCCTCCCATGTTAATTCTGGGCTTGGCTACATGACTTGTTTTGGCTAATGGGACATGATGCAAGCAGAGGCTTGAAAAGTGCTTTCACATTGGGGCTTGCCCTCTCTTGCCACCGGGAACTCTTGGAATGCTTCCACCATGGGAGCTAGCCCAAGCTAGCCTGCTGGAGAGGCCCCGTGGACAACTGAGGCACCTTGGCCAAATGCCAGACACGTGGAGTGAGGCGATCAAAGACAGTCCAGTCCCAACCAAGTCACCAACTGACTGCAATTGCATGACAGAGCCCAGACAAAATCAACAGAAGAAACGTCCAGCTGATCCAAGCCCCAATTGATGACCCACAGAATTATGACCTAATAAATGATTGCTATTTTAAGATATTAGACAACAGCAATAGATAATATAATTCTGTAACACGTACCAATGAAATTTCAGATGTCTAGGGGTTTGCTTCAAATAAGGCTGAGGGTAGAGTGAGTGGAGGTACAAATGAACAAGATTGCATACATGCTGATAATTGTTGAAGCTGGTGAGGAGTATGTGAGGGCTCATTTTATTGTTCTCTATCTTTGGTTTTGTTTGAAATGGAAAATTTCCATAATAAAAAAAAATAAAAGCAAAGAAAGAAGGAAGGAAGGAAGGAAGGGGATGGGAGGGAAGGGAAGGGAAGGGGAGGGAAGGTAGAAGAAAAGGTAGGGGAATCACTCTTCTATCTATTAACAGACAAAGCAGTTGAGACCCAGAGAAGGAAAGTGAGTTCTGCAATGGCACACAGCCAGGTCACAGCAGAGTTCCTTGCTGAGCAGAGCCGTCCTGACTCCTTAGCAGGGCCTTTCCATCCACCTGCATGCTCAGAAGCAGGAAAGTTCTGTAGGAGAAGCAGTACAAGTAAGAATAATTTCTTCTGTTGCTTGAGAAAAGCCTAGTCTAAGACATTAGAATATGGTGAGACCTTTGATGACAAATGATTTTCATCTGTGGGATGTGTTGTTTATCCAGGGTTTGAGGAAGAAATGTTCGTTCCGCCATGTATGTGCATTACATCACACAAAAGACAGGCAGGGGATCTCCCCCTTCCACACCCCACCCTGCTGTTTGGCACCAAACGCTTGCTCTGTCTTCAAAGGTGCGCCGTGGCTGGAGTGGGATCGCTAGCCAGGGCTGCCTTACAGTGTGTCAGGACGGCACCGCTAAAAAGTTGTTTTCAAGTTCAAATGTATTAAAGTTGTTTCTTTCCCACACATACAAAATGAGCAAAGCTTTCATTATTCATCAAATGAGAAAATTAAGCATGGCAATTACCCGTCTATTGCCTCAGGATAGGTTGTGCATCGTTTAATCAGACGTTGCTACTTGAAGCCGCAGACTGTGTCTGGCCATAAACAGACATTAAAGGAGGGTTAGCTGATGAAAAAAAAAAGGCCAGATCTTAATATCCAACGTTGGTTTCCCTGAGAACTTCTGAACCTTAGAACTCAGCTGGAGTTTACAGGGAGGAAGGAAGATTCCAGAAGGCGATAACTGGGCCTGTGACCAATAAGTCAAGTACAACAAAGCTAAACTAAATTAAAATCTTGCTTACAACCAAATTGGCAGGCTCCCCGCTTGCTTTTCCTGAGAGTGCTGTTCACCGAGAGGATCTAGAAGGCTCTGGGCTTGTGTCTGACTACTTCTCTGAAATCCTAGAGGCTTAGAGCTGGCCAGCAGAGCTCAGTGAGGCCCAAGTGTTGCCAAGGGCAGGAAGTGGCAACCCTTGCCTTAGCTCAAATCCAGCCCTGCAGGTAAGTGTAACACGTGGGAGCATCCTGGCCGGGGTGGGAAGTCCCAGTTCTCCCTCCCTCCAGGGGTCTCTGTGACCCCTACCCAACTCCATGAGGGTCCTGTGTTTCTGAGGGTCACACTCAAAAGTCATATAGATTTTTTTTCCTATTTAATTTCCATTTATTTAGTACATAGAAGTTTTTAAAACAAGGGGTCCCTGGGTGAGGATGGTGAGAAGGATGGGGGTCCTGGGCCCGGTGGGTTTAAGGCTCCTTTCACCCTGGAGCACCCAGGCTTGTTGGCCTGGGTGATGACTGGCTGAGGGCCTGCCTGGAGTGGCCCAGTGGGGACACTTCCTCCTTGTGTCCCCACACCAGGGAGAGGTATGATGGGGAAAAGATGGCCCGTTGCCCAGGAGAGCAGTGCCTTGCTCGCTTTGCCAGAGCCCTGTCTTCTCCAAGTGCTGGATAAGGTCATTTTTCAACAATTTTGTCTCCCCATTCCCCCTTTTCCCCCACCCCAGCACCATCCCCTCATGGGAGAGGCTTGTGGGTGTCCCAGAACTGGGAAGGATGAGAATGTGGCAGCCTCTGAGCCCGTCTTGGATCGGAAGCTCGACTCAGCCCAGCCTTCATGGAGGCCGGCCTCCCAGAGCCAGTGTGGAGGCTGGTGCCAGGCATGGTCACTGGAGGATGTAGATTGTGCAAGGGACCCAGAGAATAGAAAGGCATTCCAGTGAGGGACTTGGAAAGCTGCCGGGATAAGGCGAAACATTCATCAGGGGACCAAGGGGAGAGGTTTCCTAAGACGGAGGCCCAGCTGCAGCAGGAGCCACAAAGCAGGACAGCTGAGTGTGCTAGGACGGAAGGAGTCCATGGGGTGCCACAGGATTAGGGAGGGCCGTGCAAGGATCCAGCCCAGGTACCCAGACCCCCAGGCCACTGCCCCTCTGCCCATGTGCCCAAGCCTAGGGAGCAGAGCTCAGGGGCTGATGCCTGGAAGGCTCTGTCCCCTCTGCTGCTCTCATGGCCAGTCCTTACACTAGGGCAATGACCTACGTCCGCAGCCAGACCTGGCCAACCTACAGGGACAGGCATCCCAAGACTGCAAGGGTGCAAGGTGAGCAGGAGGTGGGTGGCTGGGCAGACCTCGGAAGGGCCACCGCCAAGGAGCAGAGAGGCACAGGGCCATCCAGGCATCAGTCCCTCGGAGGCTACCCTGGAACAGAGCCAACGCCCCCCATACGTGGGCAGACTAGCAGGAGCGTGGGATCAGGGGCCTAGGCCTAGGTGTTAGAGAAACGTTCCCCTCGAGGCCTCGGGGCTGCGGAGGCCTGTAGCTGACACTAGGGGGCAGGCGGGGTGGCGGGGACAGCACCCGAGGAGGGATCCGCCCAGGCCGAGCTGAGCTCGGGGATCTGACGAAGAGCGGGCGTGGTGGGCGCCCTCGGGGGCACCGGAGATGTCACTGGAGAAAGGAGAGCCCCGCGCCCCCGGTCGCCCCGCTCCGGCTCCGGGGCTCAGGAAGGGGGGCCCGGCCTGCGGGAGCGTGTCCGCGGCCTCTCCCGCGGGCCGAGGCCCACTCCGGCGGCGGCCCGGCCGGCCTGGCTCCTCTGCGCCCGGCATGTCCCGCGTGGGACGCCGCCTGCTGCTGCGCCCGGGAGAGGCCTCCAGGGCCCTGGGCCCCTTGCCAAGCACAACGGCAGCCCCGCCGCGGCCCCGCGCTGACCCACTTTCCCTCCCGCCTGCCAAGCCCCAGGCCGAGAATAAAGCGGCCGCCGCCAAGCAGGTGCGAGCCGTCGGGCGGGGCCGAGCCGTCCCAGCCACCAACCTGCCCGCGCCCGCCGCACCCACCCACCTCCGCCACCCGGGGCGCGCGCCAGACTTCCGGGGCGGGGGCCGGGAGGTGGAGGGGGAAGAGGACGGTGGGGTGGGGAGGAAGGGGATGGTGGAGGAAAAGAAGGATGGAGGAGAGGAGGCTGGAAGAAGGAGCAAAGGGGAAGGGAGAGGAGGGGAGATGAGGATGAAAGAGAGGAGGAAGAGGAGAAGGGGAAGGAAGAGGAAGAGAGAAGGGGAGGACGGGAGAGGGGGAAGAAGCAGAGAAGGACTGAGGGGGAGAGAGAGACCACACCCCTGCCTCTTGCCTGGGCCTGAGGCCAGCCTGGGAGGAAATGTTGCAATGGGTGAAGTGCACAACCGCCCCCAGGCATAAGGGGTCCAGGGCTCAGGGTGCCCCAACGCCACCCTCCCCCGCCCTCCTTGCCATGTCTGCCTTCTGCTGGCTAGCCCCTAGCCTGGGAGGCTGTTCCCGATGAGTTGGCTTAATGGAGCTTGGACCTTCCAGGAGGCCTGTGGGTTTTTAGATAAGACCACTTGTTCACTGAATGACTGTCTACTTGGGGGACTTTCTGGACCTCTACCTTGAGGAGGAAGGGTGGCCAGGCACTGGGAAGCGCCCCTTCCCTTGGGGCGTTCTCACACTTCATGACATCAGACCTGGGAGAGTCCCCTGTGCCAGGGCAGGGGCTTTGCCTGCTTAGTCCTTGTGCACCCCTGTATATACCTACTATCTATTACTTACCTACCTATATGTGTCAATACTTGTTATGGGAAGTTACAATAATTCATAAATAGATCTATCACAAAAGGACATCCATATTGATACTTTTCCTCTCTACTGACCCCCACCTCCAGGTAGCCATTGTTAATGGGGGGAGGGTGCACAGTTCTGAGCACATACCAGCATTCATGGATGCACATTAACATGCTCTGTACAAGAAATGCCCTCAGGATATTATAAAAAACAGCTGGTGGGTGATGAGTATTCACCAAATGAGTATTCACCAAGGCCTTGGTCTGAGCACTTTGCATCTATTAATTCATTTAATCCTCACAAAACTCTGTGAGGTTCGTTATTATCATCCCCATTTTTCAGATGAGGAAGCTGATGCACAGAGAGGTTAAGTAGCCTGCCCAGGATCACACAGCTACTAAGTAGCAGTCAGGACTTGAGCCTGGCTCCAGAGCCCACAAGTTAACAACTGGGTTTCCCACTTTTCTATGCATATTGTTCTATGAATTGCTTTCCCACTAAGAATATGTTCTTTTCTGCAACCAATGGAAGATTCCTAGAAAAGGAACTGTTGGCTATGTGCATTTGAGATTCCTAAAGATATTAACAGAACCCTCCAAAACAGTGGGGGCCTTGCACCCAGCCCGCAAGTTCGATCTCCGCACTTGACCTCACCCCTGCCCCCCAACCCCTGCAAAAATAAGCACACTTAATCCCCCTCAGGTGAGGGAGTGAGGAAGAAGGAAGTCCCAAAACCAGGGGCAGAGCCCCACACAGGCCCTGGTAATGGACATGGTGACATTTGGGTAGAGAACCCCAGGGCCCTGAGTGTCCAGACCTGGAACTAGAAGAGGGTGCCCAGTGGTGGTGCTAGTGGCATTGCATGGCTGTGGCCTTGTCCAGCTGTGGCATTGTGTCCCGTGGTGGCTGAAGTGTCCAAGCAAGCCCGCCTCTTCCATTGACCTATAGAAGCCCCTTGACTCCTGCTCATTTAACAAGTCTGTCCCTCTAGCACTCAAGGTTCTCTGAGTGCCCTCCAAAATAAAATCGTTCTTTGTAGATGTTGCTGTAGGTTAAGAATCCTCCCATCTGACACATACAATTGATTATTCACAGACTTTTAACTTTTGCCAATCTGATAAGTAAAAAAAAAAAAAATTCATGGATTTAATTTGCATTCATTTTTAATAGGGAGGTGGGGGTAGAGACTGATCGCTTCAAATAAAATCCATTCTCCCCTTCATCTAGGACAGTTGATTCGCAGCTGGGCAGAGGTGTGGTGCTGCACTGCATTTCCCAGGCTGCCTTGCCGTTAGGCTTGTCCTCATCCACAGAGAATGAGGACCTGTGTGGTAGCAGCCACTTCTGCACCTGGGACTGCGAAGGGTGGGTGTGTCCCCTCCAAGCTGCCTAGAATCTGGCCATGGCGCAGCCATGTGCCACTGTGGTGGCACAGTGCCCTGCGGAGGGCAAGCAGCTGCAGAGAAGGACCCTGGGGCTCTAGGTGACCAGGAGGAGCAGAACTGTTACTCATCTCATCTCTATAATCTGAGAAGAAACAATCATGGTTAATTTTATTTGTCAACTTAAACATCTGGCTGCGGTGCTCAGATATTTGGTTAGACATTATTCTAGATATTTCTGTGAAGGTATATTTAAGGTAAGATTAACATTTAAATCAGTAGACTTTAGGTAAAGGAGATCACCCTTCATAATATGGATAGACCTCATCTCATCATTTGAAGGCCTTAGGAGAAAACAGACCAGCCTCCCCTGAGCAAGAAGGAATTCTGCTAGCCAGCTGCCTTTGGACGGGAACTGAAACATGGGTCTCCAGCCTGCTGGCTTACTCTGCAGAGCTTGTATGTACCAAGCCTCCAGAATCACAACAGCCAATTCCTTAAAATAAATTCCTCAAAATAAATGTGTGTGTGTATATATACATATACATACATATATATATATCCTATGTAGAGATTACATAGGAGTTATAGATAGATGATAGATAGATAGATAGATAGATATAATTTTTCCTATTGGTTCCGTTTCTCTGGAGAATCTGGCTAACAAAAATTCAGACCTGTTTATTCTTCTAGCCTTTGTATTATTGGGTCTGTTTGCTACAGCAGTGGAGTCTTGCCCTAACTAATTATGAAGTCCATTAGTTTCTGTGTGTGTAGCCACTGCTAGTTTGGTTTCTGTTACCTGTCTGTGCTTCAAGCTTCTTCGTCCTCTTCATATGGCTTTCTAGGAATTTCGTTTAATAAGTACATTAAGCTTTTGGCCACCATATGTGTTGCAGATATTTTCTGGTAGTTAGTCTCTTGTCTCCTGGAGAATATATTAGTTATAACCCCTGATGCCTGTAACCAAAATGCAACTCAACCCAGTATGCTGCAGAGGACTGATCACTGAGGAACTCATGTAACTGCCGTTGTGATACTATTGAAGCTTCCCACAGGAAACGTAATACATCTCTCAATTTATGTCATTTAATACAATTGAAAATTTTTCTTCATGTAGGTCCTCCAGAGTTTTGGTTAGGCCTATGCCTGGATTATTTATGATTTTTTGTTGGCTTTGCAAATGCCATCTCCTACTTGGTTACTAATGGTATATAAGAAAATTATTCCTGGATGTTGCTGGAGGTAAATCTCACAAAAGTGTAGGAGCCCCTAAGACTCAGCCTGAGAAGATTTTCACTGTCAAGCTAATACACACCGACAATCTAGGAATTCGTCAAAATTATCCCTTAAGTGTTGCTACACTATGCCCTAAGTGGTCCATGCCCTTATTGGTTTCTGCTTTATGTAATTGGATCTCAGCTCTGATTCTGAATTCACAGGATTCTCCAGATTTCAGGCTGGAGATGAGCCTTACAAACTTATTCCCTCGGATGGGTCCAAGAAAAGTCATTAGTTTTCAATTTGGCCAGCTTTTCTTTGTTGGGAAAATGGGAGTAATGACTTCCAAGTCCTTTACATGTCAGAATTAAAATCAGAAGTTCCTAGTGTTGTGTTTATTTGCTTGTCTATTTTTAAGAGGACCCTACATCTTGCTTCTCTCTTAGAAAGAGGTTAAGACTGATGACTACAAGTTTAAAATAAACTATCAGGATCAGTATAGGAAAGTTCTTCATCTGGAATGTGTCTGTCTTCCATACCTGTGGCTGGGGAATTGTATCAATAACTTTTTTTAATTTGGTTTTGGCCTGGAGATATCTTTTTTTAATAAGATGCATGAGAACAGAAGAGAGTAGGAGCATTCATGGATTGGCTCCATTTAATAATGTAAAAAGGAAAACAACTTTTTTTCTCTACATTCACACAGAATACTCTGACACCAAATATCTATGAGTTTTTCCCACACCAATCAATTTTCCAATGCTTGGCAGACAATTAATTCATTTCTGACATTAGCTGCCCATAGTTGGTACAGACCCCACAGGTTAAGGGCTCAGTTCCACTAGACTGCCCACCTGCTTCAGATTCCAATTATTAAGTCTGGACTTCTCATACTTCTGATCCACTAGCTATAAATCAAGAGTTCCCATGACTCCCTTCTTGGGTTTGATAATTTGCCAGAATGGCTCACACAACTCAGGGATATACCACTGGTAAGTCAGAGGATAGTAATTGTGCTGATTTTTGATGTCTTTTTCTGATTTCTGTGTTATCCTGTTTTCTCCAGGGTTCTGTCTAGTTCTTCTTCTGCAAGCTGTTGCTTTCCTTCATATGTATGGGCCTTCTTGTTTGTCTGATTCCACTTGTAAATGACTGTCAGGACAGTGGTTCTGAAAGTGAAGTCCATGAATACTTGGGATTCCTGAGACTCTTTCCGGGTGTCTGCAAAGTCAAAACTATTTAATAGGAATACAAAGACTTTTTTATTATTATGCATGTTCAGGGGTGTTTTCCTGAGTCCATGTAATGTGTGATATCACAATAGCTTGAAAGTGGAGCATATATGAAAATCCAGCTGTACATTAAGCCAGACATTGGAGAAATCTTCGACAATATAAAACAATGACACTCTTCTTACTAAATAAATTAGTTTTAGAAAAATATAGCTATTTACGTAAAGATTATTTTTGTTAACATGCCATTATTATTATTTTAAAATAAATGAATAAATATTTTAGAATTTTCTCCACTTGATCTTCTACTACAGTAAATATTATTAGATGTAGCCTATATAAATAAACCTCTCTGGGACCCTCAGTCATCTTGAAGAGGGTAAAGCGTTCCTGAGTGCAGCATGTTTGGGACTCTGTTGGTCTTGCCTGATCACTCTTGCTGTGTGAGTAGTTCTCCAACACAAGTAAATCTGCATTCTAGCAGGGACTATCCAGCAACCCCAGCACCACGGAACACTTGGGGTGAGAGAGACAGACAAAGACATGCAAGGACATAGTGCCTTTCTGGAGTGTCTGATCTGGGGCACTCTGTCTCCCATCTGGGCTGGCAGTACCTGGAAGTTACCTGGGTAGACCTCTGCCTCTCTTTCTGTCTTCAGTTTGAATGCTGACTTGGGGTTGACATGGTTTCCCTCCTGCACACTCTGGGCTCCTTGGCTCCCTTGGGTTTCACCACTAATCTGAGCTCAGCTGCTTTATATATTCCAGAAATTCTCTAAATGTTCTAGTCTGCTGATGGCACATGTCATAGTTTGCAGGGCTTCTAAGTATTTGTTTTAATATTTATTCTGCTATTTTAGAGAATAGTAGGGGGAAGGGAATAGGAGAAGTACACTTGACCCTTGAACATGGGTTAGGGGCACTGGCCCCATACAAAAGAAAATCCACATAAAACTTTTGATTTCTCCCAAACTTAACTACTAGTAGTCTACTGTGGACTGGAAGCCTTACAAATAACATAAAGGGTCAATTAACACAATTTTCTATGTTCCGTGTATTATACATGTATTTTTATAATAAGGTAAACTAGAGAAAAGAAAACATTATGTTAAAAAATCATAAGGAAGAGGAAACATTTACTATTTGTTAAGTGGAAGTGGATCATCATAAAGGTCTTCATCCTTGTGGTCTTCACATTGAGTAGGCTGGGGAGGAGGAGGAGGAGGAAGAGGAGGAAGAGGAGGGGTTGCTCTTGCTGTCTCAGGTGTGGCAGAGGCGGAAGAGGTAGAGAAGGTGGCAGGACAGGCAGGTATACTCTGTGAAATATTTATTGAAAAAATCTCTACAGAAGTGGACCTGTACAATTCATGCTTGTGTTGTTCAAGGGTCAACTGTACCTGAAGGTGTTTAATCAGCACTCTTGAATGAGATGTGAAAAATGGTTGAATGACTGAACGAGCAAGGGCTGTGATGGTGGAGCCCAAGGGTAGAGAGCTGCAGGTATTGCTGTAGACCTTCCTCCAAGACGTGGGTGTTGTGATTATAGATGTGAAGATCCACCTGTGTGAGAGCACCTGTAATTCAGGTGAGGTCAGGGTGAGGACTGTCCCAGTTGTCACCCAGGACCTCAGGGATGGGTGGAAATCTGAGGAGGGACAAGGCTCAGAATGTTGTAGCAGTCATAGCCCCTCCCTTTGGGCTTAGTTTAGCCAATGAGGGGCATAGTTGCTGGAAGAAAAGAACAGGAAGCCCACACCGCCTTCCAATCCCTGACTCTTCATGTCTGCTGGGCACTGGGCCAAACGGGAAAAGGGAGGGCGCTAGGAAGCCTCCCAAGGAGAGGGGACCTGGGGACTCCATGGAGGATGCTGCCACTGGGTAGGCTTTTTGAATTTGGGGAGCGCTGCCCTTCCTCCTGCCTCAGGCCTGTCCAGCCGATACCATCGAGTCTGTCACAGTCTCCTGCACATGAAAAACACACAAAACTCTTTAAAGATGTCCCAACAGCACCAGGAGGCCGGGGGTGACTACTAAGCAAATCAGGGGAAGGAAACATAGGTCGCCTTACATTTTATTTTAAAAAAAATGCTTCCCTCCCGAAGCAGGGGGCTGAGCCAGGCGCCTTGGCACATGCACAAAACCAAAGCAAACCCTCCGCAGCTTCTCTGGAAAGTCTGGCCACACCCTCCGGATATGGGAAAGGCTTTCTTCTCTATTTCAAATGACCCTGTTTCTCCTTTTTTAGATGCAAATGTTTATTTGGTCTTACTTTGAAATACCTCAGTGCAGCTGAAATAATTTAAGGCAGGCCTGTAAGAAGCGACCACTTCCTGACCTTCAAACATGTGACCCCTCTGGGGACCTGATATATGCCTGTCGCCGGTACTGGTGAGGGCCCTGGGGCTAGCTTTCAGGGGTTAGCTTGTGCAATTTGACTTGTTACCCCCAATCCTAGAGGTGCGGAATGTGCAGAAATCTATGATGGAGAAGTGACCTTCTGCAAAGGGTGGCTGTGAGGTTTAGATTGGTAAAATACCTAGAAAATACAATTTGGGAGGAATTCGGGTGACTTGGTGGGTGGGCCCCACTCACCACCCTTGACTCACACCCACAGAGGGATGCTCATTGCATGGAGGATCCTCGTGGGGACACTCTCCTCACCAGTGGCAGGGGCTGCCATACTGTTACCCAATTTACAGATGAGAAGACTGGGCATCAGAGGTGTTGAGTCGGAATCACAGCCTGAGCTGGACAGGTGGCAGAGCCTGGCCATTCTGGGCACGCAGATATGACCAGCTCTCTGCCTCCGGGTGTGCAGCAGGGCCTTCTTGCCCCTGCGCCGTGATAGTGCGCCTGGTGCTGGCCGCCAGGTGTGCAGGGGGCTTCCCCTCAGCTCCGCTTTGCCTGGGACCATCTGCCCTTTGTGCTGGGCCCTGGTCTCAGCAGTGGACCCGGTGGGAGCAGCCCGGGATTTTGTTCTCAGCTCCTGCAATACCCTGGGTCCTTTTGCATGTACCATTCCCTCTGGTGGCCACCTTCCCTCCCCAGGTCCTGCTATCTCCCACTCTCGGCCAGGACTCAGGCCTTGCTTCCTCGGACTAAACGGGTCCCATGGGATGTGCATGATGCCAGCCCTCCCAGGCACATATAGTGTGTCTGTCTGCTCACCAACATCCTCCCAGCCTGGCTTATCCCAGGTCCTGGCACAGAGTGGCTGCTCACCCGTGAATGGCGGTGTCCTAGGGAAGGATGGGGAAGCTGGGTGGGAAAGGCGAGGAGGCAAGAGGCTGGAGTGGCCTCCACCTCCCATTTCACACTGTGCCCTGGGCCTTTCCTGGGCTTTTGTGGGTAGCTGGGAGCTGGCCTGGTCCTTGTCCCCTGCTTAGAGACAGTTGTACTTATGATGGGAGTGGGTGGGGTTGTGTTTAGGGGATTGTTCCACTTAGGGGCCCAGCAGCCTGACCCTGGAGTACAAAGCTATGGGCCAGACATTCTTCTAGGTGGTGACTTTAACATCTTGGGGATGTGGCTTTATGGCAATGCACTGGCACACTCTGGTGCCTGCAACCAGCTTTCTAGGATTGGAGGCCCAACCTGCAGCTGGAAGCAAAAACATCTTCTTGCTGGTCTGCTTGGCTTGCTATGAGGCCAGAGGTGATTAGGAGGACATTCAAAGCAGAGGACCACCAGAGACATGAAATTTACAAGGTGGTGAAGACAACATCTCAACCTGTAGGGAAAAGATGGGTTATTCAATACCTGGCCCTGGGACAACTGGCTATCCCTCTAGAAAACAATAAAAGTGAATGGCCATCTCTTGCTTTCACCAAAATAAATTCCAGACGGAGCCAGATGGCTCAAAGATGGAAGCCATAAAAATATTGAACATGATGAAAAGATTTGTAATCTTGGAGAAGGGTGAACTTTTTGATTATGTAACAAAACACTGAGGCCATAAATAAAATAACATAATTGATTTATTCTACTAGATAAGAAACAAATATTTCTGCATGGCAAAAAAAAAAAAAAAATCCTGATTAAAGTAAAAAGACAAATGATAAACAGAAAAAAAATATGGCACATCCCTAAAATGGAATTACCATGGAGCCATTATAAAAGAATAAAGTCTATTTATTTATGTCTATGATACGAGAATAGTATCATATATACATCATATTATATGCAACTTATATCACAGGGAAAGGGCTGCTATAGATCAATAAGAAGGAAATCCAGTAACTGAATTGGAAAATGGGTGAGGGGTAAAAATTCTTGCCAGGAGAGGAAAATGCTTGTAAACATTTGAAAATATGCTTACTCTCATTACAATAAGAGAAATGCAAACTAATATGTCAGTGAGATCCTACTTTCCACCTACCAGATTTGCAAAATTCTGAACTTGGACGACCGCTGTGCAAGTGAGCTGCAGGGACAAGCTCCCCGGGGGAATGTGGGCACCAGAATACAGACGTGTGTGCTCTGGCCCAGCAAGCCCACGTTAGAGTCCTGTCCTGGAGGTGTGCTCACGTGCCTGCACGCATAATAGGTACGTGTAATACACAGGCTTCTCCCAGCATAGTAATCAGAAGAGGATGGAAACAACTTAACACTACCAACAGTAATATTAATCAAATAAGTTACACCTACCTCTAGGACTGGATTACCATGCAGTTGTTAAAAGAATAAGGCATATTTAGGTCTATAATATGAAGCAATCTTCAAAGTATATTGTGTCATAAGAAAGAGGAAGCTAGAGGACATGTGTGCAGAATCCTCTCATTCGTGTGAATGTGTGTGAGTGTGTGTGCATGGAAATTCCTGGAAGGATTGCAGAAAACATGGAAATTAGCACTCTGGTTTCCTCTGGTGTTATGGATTGAATGTTTATGCCCAATCCCAACCTGTATGTTGAAACCTCACCCCAATGTGATGGTGGGGAGGTGGGGCCTTTGGGAGGTGACTAGGTCATGAGGATAGAGACCCATGATGGGATCTGTGCCTTCATAAAAGGGACCCCAGAGAGCTCTCTTGTCTGCCATGTGAGGACATGGTGAGAAGGTGGCTGTCTGCAGCCAGGAAGAGAGTCCTCAGCAGAACCCTACCACGCTGACACCTTGATCTGGGACTTCCAGCCTCTAGAACTGTGAGAAATAAATGCCTGTTATTTATAAGCCACCCCATCTATGGGGCTTTGTCATAGCAGCCTGAGCTGAATAAAACAGCCAGGGAAAGGGCCTGCGGCCTGGGGTAGGTGGCGAGAGGCTCATTTCCATCATCTCCTCCTTCATTGTGTTTGAATGTTTCACTCCAAGCACGAAGGGCACTTTCAGTTTGTTGAGGCGTCAAAACCATGCCTGCGGGAGGCCGCAGCCTGCCTGCTGCTGGCTGGCAGCGGGGCCAACCCAGCTGCTCCCTGGGTGGGGTCTGCACGGTCAGTCCTGGAAAGGCAGATCCACAACACAGCCTGTGCCCTGCGGAAAGGGCGGTCTGTACGGGGCAACTGAGGCAGGGCCTGCCACATTACTTTTCCCTAATCTGAGCACTAACCTGGGCATCACTGATGCCCCCAGGAAGGTCCCGAGATCTGAGGGCTGGAGCAGCAGGGGACCCCCATGGGCAGAGGCCAATGGGGCAGGCTCTGCGCCTTGGGCTGGTTGGCGCACCTGTGCACCATGGCCGGCTGCTTCACGGTGGAGCGCTAAGGGGGCTGCTCCACCCCTGCTTGTGGGTGGAGCTCTCTTGTCACCCGCTGGCAGTGTGCCCCTTTGCCCAGGCAGCGCCCCAATGGCCTCAGTCCCTCGCTCTCTCAGATTTGCCCCCTCGTCCCCTTCAGCCGTGGCTCCCCGCGCCCGGTCATGCCCCTGAGTAGGGGCAAAGGGCCCTGCAGCGCCAGACACTCTCCCCTCAGGAGGAGGGATTAGAACTCACAGGGCCTTTCTTCTACTGCATGATGTACATTAAATGTGTGTTTTTCTAAATAAACACCTGACCGTGCCCGGGTCATCAAACAAAATGCCCCAATGCTTACCGGCTTCCTTGAAATTCAGCTGAGTTGCATGTGTCCACTGCTGCTGCATGATCCACTACGTGTCCACGCGTCCGGCTGTGCAGTCTGTGATCCGGCCAGGCCTCTGGGTGTGCACGGCCCCAGGCAAGACTCCATGGCCCAACATGGGTGAGCCCAGAACCCAGCAGCAGCCCCGGGACCCTCAACTTTTCATGTCACAGTCACCTGTGCCACCCTCTGGCAGGAGCCTGTGCCAGCAGAAAGGACACCCCTCTCCTTTCGAGGGATAAAGCCCCAATAGCACCAAGCAGCTCACCTGCCCTTGCATGGTGAACACTCCATCCTTCTCATGCTGGTAATTCTTCCTACTAAAGACAGGCATAATTTTGAGGGTGGGTAAAAGTAACTTGAAAATTCGGTGGGCAGATGGTATAGAGCCTGCTCATCCTTCTTTCAAACTGCCATCAGCCGCATAGGTTTCAACTGCCATCTCATACTATTATTATTGCTACTTTGCATTTGGGCACCTCTCTCTCTCTGAGGGTTTGGAGGGAGGGGGCTGAGCAAAGCCTCAGGGAGGCTGAATATGTTCACAGGGCCACGCTTGACTTGGCTGGTGACCGGGTCATGCACCAATTGGCGGGGGCCAGGAGCACGAGGAGAGGACAGATTTCTCTGGCTCTGCACACTCAGCATGAGCATCTCACATCATCACTGGGCTCTGTTCCTCTTCCTGGGCTTGTGTGGGCGAAACAAGAGCACACACTGGGGGACAGAACTTGCCCAAGGGGGCTGCCTGGGTGATTCCTGTCATGACTGACTGTGATGGCACCTCCCTGAGCTCATTTCTTCTTCATAACAACCGCAGGAGGTGGGAACCACTGTTGTCCCCATTTTCCCAATGACCAGACTGAGATGTGTGTGTTGGAGCAGAGAGTAGGAGCCAGGACCAATGCTGTCAAGAATCAGGTCCATTCATTGGATCCCACGCAGAAGCCTGGGTGACTGGAGGCAGCTGGTGCTATAGAAGGCAGAACGAGGTAGGGTATTGGAGGCAAAAACAGAGGAGTCAATCCATGCTCTGCCTGGGAAGCCAGTGAACTCCCAGGCTCCCTCCACTGCACTCCACAGACAAGCCTGGAGATTTGTTCTTTGGAGAAATTGAAGAGCACTAGCTCTAGGCACAGGGACCCCATGGACATCACAAGGCTAGCGTGGGGTTTGACTAAAAAGGGGTTGAGGTATAAGAAGAAACACTTTGCATCCAGCCCAAGACCCCAAAATTCCCTCCCTAGTGTACTCCCAGGAAGTTGGCAGCACAACCTAGATGCCCCAGGCATGGCACATCTCCCTAGAAAGGAGACTTAAAAATGCTTATGTAGGAGGACCGCCCTGCAGAGAAATCTGCTACACCCACCATCCTAAAGCCATCCCCCTGCCAACAACAAGTCTTCAAAGAGCTCTTTAGTGCTGTACTCTCAGAGATGAACAGATTGCCAGGGATCACTGAACATGGGAGCGAAGCTGCCAACATAGAGCAAAACAAACAACAAACAGAAAAAAGGCACTCGGAGGAATCAGGGAAGGGAGCAGAACACACTCTCAGGATGACTCTCCCGTCGTGCATGTGCTCAGGGGGATGAGAGAGGACACTGTAGCCAAGGAACAAGACCAGCATTCTACAAGAAAGGGGGAATCCAAGCACAAGAAAGGACAGAAGGTGGACGCAAGGAAATCTCTAGAAATAAGGCAAAGAGATTGACAATAAGAGATAAAAGACAACACTAGAGGATCAATGGAGAATTAGGTGTTCTACTAATTAGAGTTAAGAAAAGAGAACAGAGAAAACAAAGAGGGAGACATTTTCAAAGAAATAATACAAGAAAATTACCAACTAAAGGATGGGAACCTACAAATGGAAAGAGCCCATTCAGGGCCACTGCAACGAGTTTTTAAAATGTCATACTAAGGTGTATCACCACGAAATCTGAAGGCTTTCAGGGTAAAGAAAACAACCCTACACGCTGGAGGTTGGGGGAGAGGAGTATAAAGGACCACTAAAGATGATGGAATAATGCCTTTGAAATTCTGATAGAAAATTATTATAAACCTAAATATCTATATCTGGCTGGATTATCTTTCAAGTATGAAGTAGTATAAATGAATTTCTCGGCAAGCAACATTTTCAAAGTTTTGACCTCCTGTGGGGGCAAGTAAACCAAGGAAGAGGAGGACCTGGGTGCAGGGAGCGGGGGCGTGGCTCCATGGAGAGGCCAGGGGAAGACCCAAGGTGACAGTTTGCAGCAACAGAACAGGAAGTCAGCTGGCCCTGGGGGGCAGGGTGGGGGAAGGGGGCACTGCTAGAGTACCTGGTGTGTTAGTGTTTGACACAGTTGTTGATAGGCATTAAGCATTTGGGGAAATGTTAGCCATCAGGACATTGACAACTAAGTGAATAATAAAAGGAAACATTTCTCTCCAGTGCAGGGGGCAGGAGTAGCTTATGAGAGAGGAACATGTTCATCACACACTGCTTGGCTCTGCAATGAACATGATGTTATAGTCCTAGTCATGTGAACACCGACCATTAACTTAACCAAAAATTAGGTTATAAAGATCTATTGGGATCCTGGGTGAGGGAGGAGAGTTGGGACACAGTGGACCACAAGTGTCAAACCCTCCACCATTAAAATAGAAAGTCAGCAAATCATATCAAAATACAGTAAATAAAAACATCATACAGATACCCTTAATTTTTTTCAGAAGCAAATAAAAAAAAAAAGAAAAGAAAGAAAGGAACATGGTGGCCCCTGGACACGGGAGTGTGGAATGAGAGAGACAGGCAGAGAATGGCTGCATTGCGTTGGGACCGTAAACCATTCGGACTGTGTATCGCATGCATGGATCAATTTCCTAAAATAAAAATGAATTGGGAAAGGCAGCTCCCTCCACTTGCTCGCTGTGGTTGCTGGTGTGCTGGAGGGCAGGGGTGGCACAGGAGTGGCAAGTGGTCAGCAGCAGGAGGCTCCGGGAGACTCCGGGGAATCTGGGAAGACACCTCTGTCTGGGTGCCCTGGAGGCAGACAACCTGGGTGCCAGAAGCCAGCGGGAGCCTTTCCCTCTTCTGCAGGAACTCTTACCAATTGTCACAGTTGGATTTGTTGGTGGGAAATGGCATCTAAAAGAATACCAGCCACCAGTACTGAGGTTCATGGAAGAGATCACGGTCCTCGGGCAGCTTGGAGAAAGTAAGCTGTGGCCCAGCTCCTTTGTGGTGGGTTGGAAGGACGGAGAGGAGAGGAGGCTGGGTGAGAGCCTCCCCTCTCTTAGGAAATGAGGCAGAGCCAGTGTGGGGCAGGGGGCAAGGTCAAGTTTCCACCTCAGGCCAGGGGACAGAACCCTGAGGTTCTGGTTTCTGTGGTCATCTGACACCCTGGTCCTCTGTCTTGGTCTGTGCTGGCCCCTGCTGGGAGCCCTCACTAAGTAAGAACCAGAGGGCTGGTCTGCAGGGAAGGGAGGAAGTGAGGACAAGAGCAGTGGAGAGTAGAGAGGAGGTTACACTGCAGCTGCAGGGGAGGCTGAGCCGGAGACAGAGATGTGGTTGGGTGGTGTATTAGTTATCTATTGCCGCGTAACAAATGACCCCAGAACTTAACAGCTTAAAACAACAAATATGTATATCTTACATAGTTTCTGAGGGTCAGAAACTTGGCTGCAGCTTAGCCAGCTGTCTTGAATCTCAAGGGCTCTCACGAGGCTGCAGCTGAGCTGTTGACCAGGGCAGAAATCTCTGAAGACTCGGCTGGGGCTGCAGGACCTGCTGTCAATCTCCTTCACGTGGCTGTTGGCTAGAGGCCACAGTTCCTCAGACACGTGGGCTCCATATGCATGCTCACAATGTGGCATGTCCCGGAGGAGGTGATCAGAGAGAGAGAGAGAGAGACAGAGAGAGAGAGAGAGAGAGAGAATGCGACCAAGAAGGAAGCTGCAGTGCCTTTGGTAACCTGTCCTTGGATGTGGCACCCCATCACTGCTGGTACCGGTGCAGTGTAGGGGGAGTCACACAAGGGTGTGAAGGCTGGGAGGTGGGATCATCGTGGGCCATCTCGAGGCTGGCCTCCCCAGGGGGCAAAGGGCAACTCAGCCACTGGGTGCCTACTGTGTGAGCCTCTGTGCCCTGGGCCGTGGCTGGGATAGGTCTTGAAGAAACACCTGCTCCCAAAGGCTCTCAGTGGAATTCCAGTTATCCGGTCTGCACCCCCCACCCCAATACTAATTTTAATTATAGAATCCTTGTTCTGCCCTTTCCAGTCTTATCACACTCACGTTTTCCTTATTAAAGGCTCATGCTGTATGTGGGGCATGTTTTATTAATTCCATTTGTTGGAGGAGAAAACCAAAGGCACAGAGATAGGCCCAATATTGGCCAAAGGCTTGGCCATGGCAGTGAGCCCACGGGTGGGTGAACCAGGAAGAGAGGGTGGGCTGGAGGCTCAGGGTTCCCCGGACGCCTACCTCCAACAGTGGCTTTCCTACGCATGCTTGCATGTCGCAGGTGTCCCTGCTCTAGGCACTGGGGACATGCCGTGAATAGAAAAGCCCAGCCTCTTCCCTGTGGAGCTTACGGTCCAGGGGAGGGGACGGGCATTAGATAAGTGCATAATCACACGTGGAAAGCACTGATATGAAAGCAAGTGCGGGAGGCGGACTTGGCTCCGGGCCCGGGAAGCACCTCCGAGGAGGAGGGCAGAGCAGCGGGTAATTCCTGCGTGTCACTCGCAGCAGGGAACAAAGAAGGCCCAAACCTCTCATTTGTCTTCAGGCTAATATTAGCTTGAGAGACATGTGAATAATTTACTTTTTCTCAACACATGTTGTTAATGCTTAAGGGTAAAGAGGAAAAGATTGAGCCCCAAATTAAAAAATAAAGACAACCTCAATGATGTATTTCTGCACCAGGCAAGGTGTCTTCTTCTTATAGGAACCACAGAATCACCCAGAAACAAGCGTCTAATTATAGCGGTGCCATCTGTGGCACTAAAATAAGGATGATTATCAACACTATCTTTCAGGTTTTTCACTAAGTCAGAACAATTTGCTAAAAATAATCTGTGCTGTATCCGCAACGCCCCCAAACAATGTGTGTTTTCCTGTCAAAGCGGCTGCCAGATCCCCATGGGCAGGGAGGCTGAGGAGGGCCGTGCACCCCGCTGGCAGCTTTGTCCCTTTGCTGGCTGGTTTTCATCCTGACTGTTGTCACTGGGGCAGTGGGAGATGGGTGGAGAGAGAGTTAAGACTGGATTCCAGCCAGCAATGGGGGCCATGCAGACACCTTCAGTCAGGCCGCCTTGACTGGAGAAAGCTGAGAGCATTTCCCAAGAGCCTTTGGGGGCTTTTAGGGCCAGTGGCTGGGGCCTCTGTTCTTAGAATCCTCCTGGGTCTGGAGGGGCTGAGTCATATTCCTCCACCCGCAGCATAAGGGACTAAAGTACATAAGCCACACACCAATTTGCTTGTGTTCCATGGGGACATTACCTTCTAGACCTGAATACTTACTACTAGGTGCTCTACCATGACTCTGCTTCCTGAAGTCAGAATTGCAGTGAAGTCTGCAGGGTCGTGAAGAGGCCTACTGAGTGTGGGAGAGTGAGAAAGCATGGTGGGGTGATCATGACATTTCATCCTGGTCATAGAGCCACTGCTCCCCTGCATAGAACTTTTGTGTGAATTAGAACAAAAGAGGACCTAACCTAATCTAGTGCAGGGAATACACTAGATTTCAGAACCCACTTGCCTCCTAGGCTGGAAGTCTTTGAGTAGTGTGCAACCTGCACAACTGTTCATGGTGACCTGCAATTGCCATGGTCATGGGAATTCATTGTGCTCCACTGCCCCAAGGGCCTCTTCCCCAAGCTGGAGGAACCTCTACCTCAGGCTCAGGGACTATTTTCCCAGAATGAACACACTCAACACAGCCATTTGGATTTTCTTAGGGTATGGACATTGGAGAATTTATGTTGATTAGTTTTTAGGGTGATAATTTTCAAACTGTGTCCTGGGGCTCCCTAGGGTTTCCAGAGGCTGATAAGGGTATGAAAGGCAGGCTGAGCAGAGAACATTCTGGACCCCTACACCTGCTTCAACCAGGAGAGCTCTTTTTTTTTCCCTGCCTTACTTGGTGGACCACTATGTAAGAGTTATTTTGGAAAAAAGATTGCACAGGAAAATTTCCCATGATCCAAAATGTTTATCATGATATAGTGACTAAGATAGTGTCCAGAGAAATGTAATAGGAAATGCAAGGTGGCCTCATCTGCACTTCTGAGAATAGGAACGAGGTTATTCAGATACACCTTCCTGTTGGAAACAACTGGAAATGTTAGAACATGTTAAAAATATTACTTGAAAAGCTCCAAATAACTGGCAAGATAATGGAGAAGTGCCAAGCCACCTCTGGGGAAAGCACGTGTTAAGAGTGGCAAGAATGCTGGGCTTTAAGGGACAGAGTTGAGGCTCAGGGGCCACCCAAAGTATGGAGCCAGAGCAGAGGCCCTTCCTGCCCTGAAGGCTGACACCCTGGGTGAAGCAGAGGGCCTGTCAGACAGCTGCCTTGGGTGTCAGCCAGGGTACCTGCACCAGGGACCTCAACCAGTGGTGACTGAATACAGGGAAGTGGTTACACAGTTTTCAAAAGGCTGAATTGTAACAGCCAATGTGGAGTTTTCTACAGAGGGAAAAGATCTTTCAAGAAAGAGGGCACAGTGAAGACTGAGGGAGTTCATTACCAGCTGACTCATCCTGAAGGGAGTTCTGAAAAATGTGTTTCAAGGAGAAGGAAAGTGATCTCAGAGAAAGGCTTGAGGTGGGAGAAGGAAAGAAGGACACAGAAAAGACTTGTGAGGGTAAGTTAGACAACCGTTGAGTATATAAAGCAGTGTCTTAGTCCATTTTCTGTTGCTTATAAAAGAATACCTGAAACTGAGTAATTTATAAAACAAAGGGATTTATTTCTCTCAATTACAGAGGCTGAGAAGTCCAAGATTGAGCCACCACATGTGGTGAGGGCCTTCTTGTGGTGGGGACTCTCTGCGGAGTCCAGAGGTGGCACAGGACATCACATGGGGAGTGGGCTGAGCATGCTAATGTGCTAGCTTAAGTGTCTTTCCCTCTTCTTATAAAACCACCAGTCGCATTCCAGTGATAACCCACTAATCCATTAATCTATTAATCCATGAATGGATGGATCCATTTATGAGAGCTGAGCCCTCATGACCCAATCATCTCTTGTTTGTTTGTTTGTTTGTTTTTAAGACAGGGTCTCAGTCTGTTACTGGGGCTACAGAGCAGTGGTGTCATCATAGCTCACTGCAACCTCAAACTCCTGGGCTTAAGCAATCCTCCTGTGTCAGCCTCCCAAGTAGCTGAGACTACAGACATACACCACCACACCCAACTAATTTTTCTATCTTTTTTGTATAGATGGGGTCTCACTATGTTGCCTAGGCTGGTTTTGAATGCCTGATTTTAAGTGGTCCTCCCACCTCAGCTTCCTAAAGTACTAGTGTTACAGGCATGAGCCACTGTGCCTATCCCCCAATCACCTCTTAAAAGCCCCATCTGTCAATACTGCCACATTGGGGATTAAATTTCAACATGAGTTTTGGAGGGGACAAATATTCGAACCATAGCAAGCAGTATTAATAATGTCTAGTGGGATTAAGAAAACCAAAACGGAAGTAGAGTTCTAGACAAGAAAACATATATGCCAAGCACATGTTACATGGAGTTCAAGGGTTTGAAGGTCCTTGTACTATCTGGGTAGAAAGTAAAAAGGTATTGAGTTCAGAGTTTTATATAATAAGAATTCGTGGTATATATTAATATATAATTGTAATTCTAGTTATATTCACTAAAAGATTGGAGCAAGGATATGGAGATGAAAAAATAAGCATTCTTAAGGAAGGGAGAAAAGATGGGGAGATAAAGCAGGCATGAAATTAGGAGCTAGATTAAAACCCAAATATACTAATGATTGCTTTACATATATGGACTGAGTGTTCCAGCTAAAAGACAAAATAGATTTTAAAAACATGCAGCTATATGCTTTTTTATGAGAGACTTCTCAAACACAAGGTTACAGACCAGTTGAAAGTGAAAGGTTGAAAAAAATGTGATATGGATTCAAAGAAAGGAGGTGTCGTTACATTAATATCAGACAAAAGACTATTTTGGTAAAAGCAAAACTCAACTAATAACAGTGAAAGTTCCTGTTAAAATTGAAGCCCAGCCCTCCAATGCACAAGCACTCAGCTGATGAGGGCAGAGGACTGGCATCCACTGGCCAGGTTATCCTGTCCAGTCAGTTATTTAGTGCCTCTCCTTCAGGAATGCAAAGATCCTCACACCCCATGCCCACTTCTAGATGTCTATCCACATGCTTGTTCCTCCAGCCTCCCTGTCCTGAACTTCCACTCTTCTCCCAGGCTCCTGACCAACTAGCCGAGCCTCTCCCCACTGCCCACGAATCCATGTATATCCTTACCCCAGACCGCTTCTCTGGACACACCTAGTGGACTGCCAAGTGTACTGCAGGATGCTGGGTGGTTTTCATTGCCACTAGGGAGTGACTATTGCCGCCAACTCTGTGGGGCTGTGGCCACTTGCCATCCATCTATTTCTTCCCCTGACATACCGAGACGATCCACCCATGAACCAAGCTTTCCTCCTCTGTCAACTGGTTATGGAAAGCTCCATGAGGTGTGAGGTAGGTAAGAGGCATCATTGCATGTTGTTGAATGACATAGGACCTGGCCCCCTGCTTATGCTTCATCTAGCCCAAGAATTAAAGCTGCCTGTACCACAGTCTGGCTCCTGCAGAACCCCCTCTTGATCTGGGAGCCACTCAAAACTAGCGCAAACTAGCAATCTTCTGTACCAACTCATGAATGCATCAGAGCAGTTCCCAAATATGGAATATGATGCCTCCAAAACCTCCAAAAAGGCCTACTGTGGATTTTTTTTTCTTAGAGGTAGGAAGTCCAAGATGCAATAACTCACCATTTACTTGGAGGACTAACCCATCATGCCCTAGACTGCTAGTTCCCTAAGAACACTAAGCATGGGAAAGGGCCCTGAATCTCGGTTGGGTTTATCTCCTACCCTCCAGAGAACATGTGTCTTCTGTGGCCTTAAGGGTACTTGTCACTTCCTGCTCTTTGGGTCTGGTTACCATGGTGTCACCAATACAGTGGACTTGTGTGCTGCTCCAGGAAAGTTCATATAGTCAAACTCCCTGCCTGCAGACTGTGCAGTAACAGGGACAGGAGAGTCAACATAGTGCCGGGACAGAACTCTGCATGTTTGCTTTTGCCCACCTCTCGGGAATGCAAACTTCTCCTGCTGCTCCTGCTGATGGGTTATGGAGCAGATGGCATTCGGCAGACCAACAGCTACCTACCATGTACCGAAGTCTGAGTTCATCTGCTCTAATTAAGAAGCTCCATGTGGCACAGCAGCTGCAACTGAGCTACTGCTTGGGAAAGTCTGTGGCAGTCCACCGTCATCTGCCATGATCCTTGTGGTCTATGCAGGGGAGGAACTAGTGATCCAAGTTCTAGAGAAGTAAATGAGGGGCATGATGGGGACCCTTAAAAACTTGTTACCCTTAAAGTCTCTGTGGGTTGTGCTGTCTCTGATAGTCCTCCATCCCACCCTCCCTAGATGTATTATAATATTGTTGATTTACTCTCTGTCTTGGCTGGAGGGGGAAATTCAGGGGCTTCCACTTGGCCTTCCCCAGTAGACCCTACTCTACGAGTCAAGGGACAAATTTGTGGATTCTGCCAACCACCAAGTAAGTCCATTCTAATTAAAGGTTCAAGGACCTAGGACATGACCCCTGGTGGCCCCAAGGGCCGAGTGAACACACTATGGGATGGGTCTGGGCCACTGTTACCTGACTGCCACGCGCCCCTGTCCTAAGTGATGGTACTTCCAATATCAGTAGCAGCTCAGACCATATCCAGCTGCACCTGAAACCTGGTCAACTCTTTTTCAGGGTGTGGTTATACAAGTAAAATACCACAGATCCTTTGGGAGAAAGACTGGAGAAATCACGACCACACACACTGGCCATGGTTTTACAGGTTCTTTCTCAAAGGAGGCCCATCCCCCTCTTTAGCCAATGGTTTCTGGGTCCGAACACAGACTCAGCACTAGAAAATGGGCAAAAGACCATGAATTTCCATATTCTTTTGTGACTACATCATGGTTTCACTTTTTTTGTTGTGATAAATTCATATAACATAAAATTTAAAATTTTAAAGTGTACAATCCAGTGGTTTCAGCATATTCACAAGGTTATGTAACTATTTCCACGAATTCCAGAACATTTTCATCACTCCAAAAAAGAAACCCTGTATTTGTTAGCAGTAAAGCTTAATTGACCTGTTTCATCATCCTCTGCAACCAGGAATCTATTTCTCTGAGTATGGATTTGCTAGAACACTGGACATTTCATATAAATGGAATCATGCAATATGTGTCCTTGTGTGTCTAGCTTCCTTCACTTAGTATGATGCTTTCAAAGTTCATCCATGTTGTAGCATGTCCTTTATTTCATTTTATGGCCAATAATATTCCATGGTGTGGATATGCTACATTTTGTTTATCTACTCATCCACTGATGGCCATGTGGGTGTGAATCCATTATGGACACTTTTAAATATGTATATTAGGCAGTGCCCTACATGGTTGCCCATCTATTTTGTCCCTAGGGACACCTTATTCTACCCACCATCTTTGCTCTGTGTATCTCTGAAAGTTAGAACACTCGCCCCATCCCCTCATCCAGACTTGTGGCCCGTTACGTCACAGTAATTGCACCCGCCTTGAAGCGAGTGCTGCAGTGAAGTGCTGCTGCCTGGCCTTGCCATGCAACGTGAGTCATCCTGACTGCTCTAGGGGACCCGTGGTGGCATCTCCTGCCATCAGCTGTGGCTTGTCAAGGACAGCTACCACTGAGCTTCCCAACGATGCTGGCACTCCCCTCACCAGTGAACCCTTACCACCATGGCAAGTGTCCCTCAGACCTCCCGAGGACCACAGGCAGGTCGTGGGCTCTCCAGCCTCCTAGGGCAGACTGGTTCTTGCAACACTACACCTTTTGGTTCCTCTTTCCACAGTCAGCCTTGGAAGTTCACTTCTCTGTTGCCTTTTTCTTTAAAAAGTGGACCATTGTTTTTTCCAGGCATCCAAGAGCTATCCCATAGGCATATAGGAATCACCCCAGGGCACCTTCCTGGGTGTTAAGCCTGTGTTATGGTTGTTATGTCCACAAATCCCTCTTACCCGGCCTACTCCTCGCTTGCCCTTGGCTCAGCACCCTGAGGACCGACTCCCACCCTGGTACGAGGGAGCTGGGTCCTGTAGCTCTTTCAGTACCGACCCCTCTCCTCCTGAGCAGGCCCCTAGCATGGCTGTCGCCGGCTAGGGAGCACTGAGGCCCCAACACTTAAGATGCTGGTATTTGGACTTAAGAACCCTGCGCCCCCGGAGCTCCCTGCCACCCTCTGGGGCTCCCTAGGGTTTCACTCCCACTTGTTGGAAGATAGAGCCCTTGTCCATTGCCTGAAGACCATGCAAAGGGCTCAAATGTGGCAAGTGCCTTTCTGACCATGCTGGCTCCCTCCGGGACTAGCCCAGCTCCCCTCCAGGGCACGAGACCAACAACTAGAGCCTAGGGGAAGGCAACACAAGCCAGCTGGGCTGACTCAGCAGAAAGGGCCTCTACTAGAAGGGCACCAGAGGCCGGGCTGCAGAACCAAGCTGGGAACACGGCCAGGAACACAGGGAGCTTCCGAGCAGGAACCATGCCCAAGGGCACGCCACTGGAATGGACCAATTAGGATGCTGCTGCCGACAATCTTCTGGAACAGCCAGCTGCTGTCTCTGTGTATGGACTCCAGCCATCCTTTCATGACCTTGTCACTCACCACAAGTCCCAGCCTCATGCAGGAACGTCCTGGAGCCCAAGCCCAAGTCACTGGCCTGTGTACTGCTGGGTTGGGTGGGCAGGTGAGGAAAGATCGTCCTGGTATTTTGGCTTCAAAAGTCACCTTCCACGAAAGTCCTACCATGGGGGGGAAGGTCTTGCTAATACACAAGGACATAGAGGCTTGGTCAGGCTAAGATGTGTCCTCCACCTGCAGCAGCATGGAAAGCGTGGCACTCAGCTCTGCCATCAGCATGTGCATGTTGGCGGCAGGGAGATTTGAGAACGTGACCCCTCTTGGGGCTATTTTCTATTCAGTGAGGGCACTCAGACTTCATCTATAGAATTGAAGCCCTGTGGGAATGTGGGGAGGTAACCAGGAGTGCAGAAGGATGGAGAAAGATGCCAAACTCTTCTCAGCACCATTGGGATCACCCCAGGGCACAGGAAGCAGCAACTTCTTGCCCTGTTTGAGCTTGAGCGGGTCCTGTCCGACAGCCATGCTGTTGGGTTGGAACGTGGAGCAGACGCGCACCCTCCCCAGGGACTTCCTTCCGCAGAGGGTTCAAGAATGCTTCTGTGTGGGGCTTCCAGACCAAACTCTCTGCTTTGGGTTACTGCTTAAGTCGGCATGTGTAACAGGTGGGCTGAGACCGGAGCTCTGTACTGGGTCTCTAGACACCTCTCCCAGGTCAGGAGAATGAAGCAGGTCAGGTTGGGCCAAAAACAGTGCTGGGTTATGGCCCAACCAATTCTCAATTGACACAATCCCAAGCCACAGCAGCCTCTTTGCACTCCTTCACTCCTGGATGCTGCTCAGCTGGTTTTACTGGGCAGAGAGCATGTCCCCAAAACATGCAGACTCACTCCAGGCAATATGGTCCCTATAGCTGGTCATTTTGCTCTGAGATCCCTGGCATCCACCGCAACAATGGGAAACCAGTAACTTATGTAGCTGGGATAATCAGCAAAGACAAACTTTGCTGGCATGAGTATTAGTTTGCTAGGGCTTCCATAGCAAATTGCCATAGACCAGGTAGCTTAAACAACAGAAGTTTATTTTCTCACAGTTCTGGAGGCTGGAAGTCTGAGATCAGTGTGCCTACAGGGTTGGTTTCTGTTGAGGCCTCTCTCTCTTTGACTTGCAGATGGCTGTGTTTGCCCTGCCTCTTCACATTGCCTTTCCTTTGTGCACCTGCCCCTGGTGTCTCTCTGTGTCCTAGCCTTGGCTTCTTGTAAGGACATCAATCAGATTGGATTAGGACCCCACCCTAACAATTATGCTTTAACTTAATCTCCTCTTTAAAGGCCCCATTTCCAAGTATAGTCACATTCTAAGATATTGCGGTCAGAGTTTCAACATAGGGCCGACATGGGTCACACAGAGGCCGTCGGGATCTATGAATGTTCTCGGGCTGGAGAGGACAGGAGATACAACAGAAGCAGGAATGTCCTTCCTCCACATAAAGCACTGCGCTCTGCAAAGACCAGGTGTTGCTATTTTGGGGTAGTAATGGTGATGATGACATGCAAATTCATGAGTTACAGGAAGGCTGTCACCTCACATGCCCCTGACACCCACCTGCCAGCCCTCGCGGGAGATGTGACTGATGAGCTTTGCTCTGGGCTACACCAGCTTTTGCTCCAGGTAGAGGGCAAACCCCCCCTGCTACCTCCAGAAGGGAGACTTACCTCAGTGCGCTGGGCTCAGGGTCTGTCCTGGAGGTGTGTTTTGCTGTTTTCCCCTTATTTGTAGGGGAAATAAGAAGCATGGGGCTGCAGAAAGCTCCTTTCTGTGCATTTTGGTCCCAACAGCTGCCACCTCATCCCACGAGCCATCCAGGGTGGGCAGAAGTTTCGGCTGCTGCAGAGCTCGGCCCTCATCTCTCCGGGAAGGCCTCTTTCCTGGCCCCTTTAACACTCTACCCTTTATCCTGCCTGGGCCTGGACACACTTCATGTGTGTGCCCAGCAGAAGCTTCTAGAATGCTTTACCTGCCCTGAGCCATTCCAGGTTGACCTTTCGAGGCCAAGCACACCCACAGCTGGCTGCCCCTGGCAGCTCTTGTACAGCTCCTAAAGTTTTTGAATTAGTTAAAAATGTGAAGATTTCACATTGAAGAAAATAGCTTTCCTAGTTTGTCTGGAAAAACTGGATAATTTGGCGGTAGGCCTGGGCTCAGCACAAGGCATAGCTCCCATAGCTGGCCTCGTTCCTTCCTGTCTCTCCTCACCCCTGCAGACATTTGAGTCAGTCCCCTCTACTGTGGTGCACTTAGGGAAGTGTATTTTTAAGATATAAGAGTTGAAGAGAAACTGTGCTCCTCTTCCTTATGTTCATTGCTATGGTCTGTGTCACGATAGAGGACTCATCCCATAATAACAATATCTAACTCTTAGGTGGCGCTTACCCAGTGCCAGGCACCATGCTGAATGCTCTGCGTATTCTGGCACATTTGATCCTCACAACAATTCCAGAAGGCGGTTCCAATATTACCCCATGTTACACACGAGGAAACCAAGGCTCAAAGATCTTGAAATAACACGCCTGAGCCTACAGCTTGTAAGAGGCGGAGCAGGGACTCAGACCCGGGCAGAAAGAGGCCAGAATCTGAACCCTGGACTTCTCTGCTCACTGCTGGATGTTTTTCAAACATCCAGCATTCTCCTCCAACCAGTTGCTTGACAAACTAATGACAGGGTCCTCTGCCTGGGAGCCTGGCGCCTGATGGTTGGTTCCCACAGCTCATAGCCGGCCCCTCTGTGCAGCCCTAGGGCTGTGGTCCCCCTGTGATCGGAGGACAGTCGCTTCTGCCTCTCTAGGTTTCCCTGTGATTCTGGTCCCTGCCAGGACCCTCCTGGTTTGCCAGGGCAGAGACTGTCCTTACATCAAGGGTCAGCTCAGGAGGGTAGCCTGGAGCCTGTGCTTTCTGCCGGCTCCACAAGTAAACCGTGCAACAGCCCAGCAGCCTCATGGTCTAGTCTCAGCATGAAATGACAAAGACATAGAGGCCAAAAAGAAAAATAGAATTGACAATCGTCTTAGCCTTCCTGGGATGCCGTAACAAAATGCCATAGACTGGGCAGCTTAAGATGCAGCCTTCTCTCCATTCTGTTTCAGAGACAGCAAGAGCAAAAAGGCCCAATTTCAAAGCAGAGAGGAAATCTTTGGGTATTCCATGTTCTCCCTTGTCCCAGGTGTGCAGCGCTATCTACGAAGGGGCCTGTGGACCTCAGAGTCCTGGATTAGTGCAGTGGATGAGCAGCCTTTCATCAGACACTCTTCCATGGGAAGGTAAAGTCAGGGCCCACAGCTTGCAGGAGGGAGCAGCCTCTCCAGTGGGGACCTTCCCGGGAGCTGCGAGTGCAATTGCACGTCCCTGCAGGCTGTTCTTGCACGTGTTTCCAGTCTCCAGCAGAATGCTTTCCCCATACCCTGAGATCCAAAGCCTGCTTTGGAGCAAGCCCCAGGCCCAGAGCTGGCTCTCAGAGAAGCAGGATTACTGGGATTCATTATAGCCCCTAACAGGACATCTTACCACTGACTTGCCGATCACCTTCCAGAAAGAACTCTAAGGCCTTCAGCAATCAGGTGCCCAGAAAGAGTGGGTTAAAAATTGATTTCCAGGTGGTATTTTACCAGAAAATATTTGTGGACTTCACATAGTGTTGCAGAACTTTGGTTCTCAGCCTGGAGCGCCCAGTCCTGAGCTGAGCATTCTCCCCAAAGATAGAACTTCAGTCTCCGTGCACATTCTGAAAAGTGGCTTCCAGTGTTCCCAAGCCACCAGCGCTAGAGCAGGGCCTCATGACCACATTTCCATGTAACCCCAAGTAGCGGGAGGGCATGGTGTAAGGTATCATTGGCTTTCATCTGGGGAGATGCTTTTAATCCCAGGAGCAGCCGAATACTTCTCCCAGTTCCAAAACATTGGTCATATCCTGAGAAAGCGGCCTGCTGGAGAAAATCATGAAGGAAGAAGAGGCCAGCTTCCTGGGAGGTCATAAGAACCCACAGGTGATGGAAGGACAAGTGTCTTCCTCTAGCCTGTCCTTCAGTTGGTTGCATTGCACACAAGGAGCCTCCTCACAACACTTGGCTTCTCTAGAAACTAGATGCCTCTGGACCTGCCCAGTTAGGCTCAGCCAAGACCAGCTCTCTACACATACTTGTCTCAGCTCATTTCACCACAGCCCTGGGAGGTAGGTGATGATACAGATGGGGAAACTTTGGCGCAAGAGAGTAGTAGTATTGGGGCAGGGGTTTGATTCCAAAGCCCATGCTCTTGACTTCATTGCCATCTGCCTCTCTTCCGAGCCAGGCAACTGGTCCTGTGACAGAGACGCTGTCACTATCTCCAAACTGTGTGAGAGAGACAGAGGCCAGGGAATAAGATCACAGGGCTTATTAGCAATGGACCAGGACCCGCCAGCTGTTAGCTGGCTCCATGTGTGATCCCTTGCCCTCACCGTGGTGGTTTTAAAATATGTCCACAAATCCTCCCATCAAATCTCCTCTCCTTGAACGTGGACCATATTTAGTGACTCGCTTCTAGTGGATAGAATGTGGAGACGTGATAGTGAGGGAAAAGTAGTTACTTATGTTTAGTGTCCCTCCTCCAGTGTGTCTTTCTGTGGAATCCTGTGATCTCGCAGAGGACAGTCATCATGGCACAATCATTTCTTTTATTGCCAATGCCTCATACTGCCTAGCATATGATAGCTGCTCGAGACAATTTTCTTAGTCCATAAATGAATGAAAGAAATCGTTCAAAAGGTTGTCACTGGCATTTCTCCAAAGATATTTATGGATTCAGATATATCAGAGTGGCTTAGAAATGTTTTCAAAGCTTAGATTTTCTCAAGAGCAATCTTTAGTGACTCTCTACCATGGTAAGCTCAAAGCCAGGGCCTTACAAAACACAATGTTCATTGTGAATCCTCTAATACTTCCACCTAAATCTGAGAAGATTTCAGAGGCTATCTTAAGCCAATGTTATTTTCTTCCTTTTCAGGAGAATCAGATTTTTAGACTCACAAATATCAATACTACAAACCCAGAGTAAGAGACAATCTTCCTGTGAAGAACTATTCAAATGTTTTCATAAATAATAAAGCATTTGATAAGATGCTATGTTCTGGGAAATTTCTTTTGTCATTTGTACGTGAGTGCTGCATATTAAATATATTAAACAAACATACAAACTGTTAAACTGTGCAATAAAACATATATAGCAAAATTACATTAATCTAAAATCTAATGCAATCTGAAAACTATTTATAATTAAGGCACAATAATATATTTAGCTGTATTTTGAATTCATTAAAGAAAATGAACCATTACAGCACTTTCATATTTATGCACCAAAAAATTACATTATGTGAATATGTGTATATACATTTTTATATACATAGTATATATATATATACATACGTACATGATATGTGCATATATATACATTGTGTATATATGTAACTGATCCCTCACTGAAATCGAGTCATCTCAGGCAGGAAATTCACTATGAGGTTAGTGTCAATGACATACACAAATTGTATTATGATATATTATTCATAATAAAGCAGGATAAAACAACCTAAAAGAAAAGGAATGCAGCAGAAGTGACCAAGCGTGACTTTGGAGACTGGGTCACGCCTGGCTTCCCCCTGGCTTGCCCAGTCTTGGCTCACTCACTCTGGAGGAAAAGGCTGCCATGTCACGCACACACTCACCGGCCCCCTGGAGAGACACACACAGCAAGAACTGAGGCCTCCCGCCAACAGCCACTTGAAAAACCTTGGAAGCAGAGCTCCAGCCCCAGTCAAGCCTTCAGATGCCTGCAGCCCCGGCCGATGTCTTGACTGCAACTTCATGAGAGGTGCTGAGACAGAACCACCTGGGTCTGAGTAACTCCCAGATTCCTGACTCTCAGAACCATATGAGGTAACAAATATTTGCTGTTTTAAGCTGCTAGGGTTGGGAGTGATTGGTTATGTAGCAACCAGTAACTAATACACTCATTCTGGTCCCTTTTTTATTATCTTTTCACATTGTCTACTTGGCATCACTCCCACCCGACTCCAGAGAAAGTCTGTTCCATGAAGAAGTGAGAAATTTCTGGAAGTTCTTTTGCACAATAGTGTGGTGCAACTTCTCAAGCAGTTTATGCAGCATTTACCAAGAAACTCACCTTGTCCCAATGGACAATGAGATCCCAAGGCTCCTCCGGGCTACAGCCTAGAGCTGGTCCTATTATTAATATTTTTCATCCCTGAGGACACTCCAAGGTTTTCAGAAGTAGGTGAGAGGGCGCCCTGCCCCAGGGGCCTGCTAGTCTCTCTGACTTGCTGCCGGGGGCAAGGAGCCTCCTGTGACAGAGCCCAGGGCAGCACCTCCAGGTCCTTAACATGTGGGCGAAGAGGTGCAATGTATCCCCCCTGCCTGGACAGAGCCAGACCAGCGGCACCACAGCAGGCTTGTCATCAGTGATGGAGGAGGGAGCAGCTGAAGCCCTTTTCCTTAGGTGACAAGCTGTCCCTCACTTCTGAGAAGAAGCACATGAAGCTGCTAACAGTGGTTGCCTCTGGAGTGGAGAATTGGATGGCTGGCCAGACAGGAAGTCACAGTTTTCCCTTGTACCCTGCGTGTGTCTATTGAATTTCGTACTATGTGCATGTGTTACCTATTCAAAGATATAAATAAATCAATTAAATATATTTAAAGTCACAATTTATCCATTACTGAACTCTGCTTAGATACTCCGAAGAAGAAAGGGTTATGGTTTCATAAGTTTGGGGAGCTCAGCTAATGCATGGAGTGTCCCATTAGTGTATTGAGGAGCTGAGAAATTTCATAGTAAAGAATCGTGTTTCATCCACTTAAACCTGAATTTTCCAAATTTGTTCAGCCACGTAACTATTTTTCCATAAACTCTATATAAATAGCTCTGGCTATAAATAGCCGGCTGTGTGTTTTATGCCACAGGGCTCTGGACTGTGCCATTGACAACATAGTTCCAATGACACACCCTTGAACACCAGGTGCGGGGCCAGAAGGTAGGACACAGCGGTGGGGAGCGGCGTGGCCAGAAGTCAGGATGAGGGCTTGAGGAAGTAGAGATCTTGGGAGCATGAAAGGGGATCTCCAGAGAGAAAAGCGCCCAACCTACTCCACAATTTTCCCAAGGCAAGCTTGTCATTCATTCATTCATTCTTAATTCACTCATTCTTTCAACATACACTGCATTTATGGCCTGGGCCTAAATCAGGTGTACTGTCTGCCCTCAAGAAACTCACCCCTGGTAAAGAAGATGTGCTGAAAACCAGCGGCCCTGAGACAGTGTAACCCTTGTAGGCTAAGGAAAACCTCTTCCAGAAAGTGGCCTACAAGCCACACCCAAAGCGTGAGCTGCAGTCAGCCGAGGGGAGAAGCATGGAAGACACACCAGCTGCACAGGGGAGCACGGAGCCCTGGGAGCCAAGAGCAGGCAGGGGTGCTGGGGCCAGGGGGGCTGTGCTGGCAGCTGCTCATGGTCCCGGCCCACACCCACCACCTGTCCTCTGCTCTGGGGTTCCAGAGCTTCTGCATTTCCCAGGCTCCTCACCCTGCTGCAGGACCTAACGCGGGAGGCATGGCAGGAGCTCGGGAGGCAGGAGGAAGAGAGTGGAGTCTGTTTCGATAGGATGGCAGTTGTGGCAGCAGGGCCTCGGTGATTATGAACCCCAGAAGCCCTGGCATGGGCGTCACCTTTATCAGCAGTCTCCGCCCTGGCTGAGAAGGTGCCTCTTCCTAGATACTGAACCAACAGTGCCAGCTTCTCCCATAGCCCCAGCTTCTCCAGTAGGGCAGCAGCAAGTACAAGGTTGGGTTCCAGCCCAGGAGTGCAATGGAATCAATGTTTGTGTCTCCCAAAATTTACGTGTTGAAATCCTAACCCCTAAGGTGATGGTATTAGGAGGTGGTGCCTGTGAGAGGTGATTAGGTCCTGAGAGTGGAGCCCTCAGGAATGGGATCGGTGTACTGTCATGAGACCCCAGAGACACTCTCCCCCCTTCTGCCACCTTTGTACTCGGTGCCATGCGTCAGTTCCCTCTGTGTGAAACACCTAAATGGCTGCTGTTTTCCTGACTGGCCCCCGACTAATTCTGTATTGATTCAGGAAACAGATCCTCAAAGTTGGCTCTCTGTGGTGGGGTTGTTCACACACTTGAGTGTGAGGGTGGAGGTAAACTCATTGCCCATGGAAAATGGGATAACGGTGACCTGTGAACTCACAATCACTTAATTATCACCTGTGGTTTTTTTGGAAGGGAGCACCTATTTAAGATAAGACTTGGCGACAGAAAGTGGCCACTGTGCTTGACTGTTATGGCAAAATTAATGTTCACGAGGACTATAGGTGGATGGCTTTAGAGCTCCCTGAAAAGATTACAAAAATTAAGACAAAAACGAAGAAAAAAAAATAGTAGGCAAGAGAAAGAGAAGAGGAAAAAGAAAATGCATGAAATGGACTACATTAAAATCAAGAATTTATGTTCAAGTGATTTATTAAGAGAATAAGAAGACAAACTCTGGCTGTGCGCGGTGGCTCACGCCTGTAATCCTAGCACTCTGGGAGGCTGAGGCTGGCAGATTGCTTGAGGTCAGGAGTTCGAAACCAGCCTGAGCAAGAGCGAGACCCTGTCTCTACTATAAATAGAAAGAAATTAATTGGCCAACTAATATATATAGAAAATTAGCCGGGCATTGTGGCGCATGCCTGGAGTCCCAGCTGCTCGGGAGGCTGAGGCAGTAGGATCGCTTGAGCACAGGAGTTTGAGGTTGCTGTGAGCTAGGCTGACGCCATGTCACTCACTCTAGCCTGGGCAACAAAGTGAAACCCTGTCTCAAAAAAAAAAAAAAAAAAGAAGACAAACTCCAACTAGAGGAAGATATTTGCAACACACATATTTGACAAAGGCCTCATACCCAGAATATACAAAGAACTCCTAAAAATCAATAAAAGATGGCAGGCAACCCAACAGAAAAAGTGGTTATAGGGCTTGAATGGGCACTTCACAAAAGGGCATGTCCTAGTCATCGACCAACATATGAGAAGGGCTCAATCTCATTAGTCATCAGGGAAGCACCAATTAAAACTACATTGTGACAAACCACAATGAGATATCACTGCACACACACTAGGATGGCTATAAAAAAAAAAGACAGGGAATAACAAGTGTTGGTAAGAATGTGGAGAAATCAAAACCTTTTGCTGATAGAATGTTAAAAGATGCAGACACTCTGAAAAGCAATCTGATAGTTTCTCAAAAGTTTAATATTCAGCTGGGCACAGTGGCATGTGTTTGTAATAGCAGGTACTTGGTAGGCTGAGGCAGGAAGAGCCCTTGAGGCTCAAAGTTCAAGGCTACAGTGTTCTATGATCGTGTCTGTGAATAGCCACTGTACTCCAGCCTGGTCAACATAGCAAGGTCTCACCTCTAATATTTAAAAAAAGTTTGTTTACAAGTTTAACATGTGATACCATTTGACCCAGCATTTGTGCTCCTGGGTGGAGTCTCAAGAGAAACGAAAACGTGTCCACCCAGAAATGTACCTAAATGTTCATAGCAGCATTATTTGTAAGAGCCCAAAAGTGAAAACAATCCAAATGTCTCCCAACAAATGAATGAATAAACAAAATATAGTCTATCTTTACAATGGCATATTATTTGGCCATAAAAAGAAACGAAGTACTGACACATGCTACAACATGGATGAACCTTGAAGACATCATGCTAATTGAAAGAAACTAGTCACAGAGGCCGCGTGTCACCTGGTTGCATTTATATGAAATGTCCAGAATAGGCATATTTATATAGAAAGAAAGTACATTAGTGATTGCTAGGGGCTGGGAGAATGGGGTATTGGGGGTGACAGTTAAAGGTTATGGGGTTTCCTTTGAGGGTGATGAAAATGTTCTAAGATCGATTGTGATGATGTTTGTACAACTCTGTGAATATACTAAAACCCATTGAATTGGACTCTTTAGATGGATGAATTATATCTCGATAAAGCTGTTATAAAAGAAAAAGAAGAAGGAAAGGAAGGGGAGAGAGAGAAGAAAGGAAAGAAAGAAAGAAAGGAAGGAAGGAAGGAAGGAAGGAAGGAAGGAAGGAAGGAAGGAAGGAAGGAAGGAAGGAAGGAAAGAATTGCAATACCACCCCCCAGCCAGCAGAAAGGCTCAAATGAAAAGACAGACCCCAAGTGCTGCTGAACATGTGCAGAAACCAGCTCTCACACACTGCTGGGGGGCCTGACTGGGCACTACCACTTCGGAAGACAGGTTGATTACTACACACACCTGTGACCCAGTAATTCCACTTCTATGAATATAAGCAACAGAAATGCATATGTACGTTCACCAAAAGACATGTTCTAGAATGATCAAAGCAACACTTTGTAGCAGACAAACACTGGAAACTACCCAAATATCCATCAACAGAAGAATAGACAAATAATTGCCTGTATCTTCACAAACGAAGCCTTCACGGCAATGAGCATGAACCATCTGCAATGACACAGAACAACAGAGATGAATCTTGTAGAGCTGAGTGACAGAAACCAGTCCCTAAATTAGAGCCCAGACTGCATGAGTCTATTCGTACAAGTTCAAATAGGCAGAACTGCTACACGGTGTTAGGATCAGGGGGAAATTACTCTTGGGGGTGGAGGCAGGCCTTGGAGGGGCCAGGGGAGGCTCTGGGGTGCCAGTTTTCGACCCGGGTGCTGTCACACAGACATGTCCCTGGCTGCACACTTACCATTTCTGTACTTTTCTACACTTTAATTCAATAAAATGTTTACCAAATTTTAAAAGATAGGGAAAGGAGGAGGAAAAAATAATTAATGCATGCATGCCAAACAAGGAAGACAACGTGCCTTAGCAGCTAGTTTTCATTCCCATAACTAGCCTTGAGACCTGTGAGCAGCTGCAGCCTCCTGTGTCCCCAGCTGCTGTGGGCCTCCTTCATCCCATCTGCATCCCAGCTGTCTGCACCCTACCTTCCTTGGTGGGGTCATTTAAAGCTGCATTTGTGCAGGATCTGTCGCCTGCCTTTTTTTGTTTCTGGACGTCCTCATTGGCCTGTATAATTGGACACGAGGTACCCCAGAGACTTTCCTGGCTTGTAGACCAGTCCTCCTGCCTTGATGTATAGCAGAACCCAGCTTCCCCTTGGTAATCGGGATGGAGCACCCAAGACAGCAAAGACCCCCTTCTTTGCCTCTTGGTTCAGGAACATGAGCACCTCAAGATGGTCAAGCATCAGTCTCAACTTCCAATTCAGAGGAACTCTTTGGTTGCATGCACTGGTGGAGTGGCCAGTCCCTGGGGACTTAGACCTTCAAACCAATGTAGCTCCAAGGTGCAGGAAGCAGAAAGTTGGTGAGGAGCTGTCAGGTGAGAGGAGCCCTTCCATGTACAGCCCTTGACTCCTGGACCCCTGTATTTGGCTGTGGGAGAAGCAGCAACAACCACTGGTTGCAGGTTCAGAGAAAGCAGGGACTCCGTGGACCCCTCTCACTGTTAGGCAGGCCAGACACAGCCACCCCAGGTGTCTTCCAAACCAGAGCCCCTTCCCCATGGGCAGGACCAGGCCTTTGCACGCTGTGTGCCCCAAGCCTGACCCAGACAGGCACCTGAGATGCAGGTGAGCATGTCAGCACTGCCACCTCACCTGGGGAAAGCTGGAACAGGAGGAAGGTCAGGAGGTCTCTCTGGCTTGTCTGACCCTGAGGGGTGGCAGCTGTGACAGGCAGCATTCACAGGGCGCACAAAGCAGGGCTCTGTCCTTGCCTTGGGTTCCATTGTCACATTCTGTCAAGGCCTTTTGCTAACTGGGGCAGCTGCTCCAAGGGGGGACAGTAGAAACTAACAGTTGAAAGGTGTTTGCAGTCTTTGCAGGGCTTTTCCCTCGCATTGTCTCCTTGGATGTCACCCAACCCTGTGAGGGGCAAGGTTGAGGCCAAGAGAGATGATGAGATTTTCCCAAGGACCCTGAGCCCGTCAGTGTTGGAACAAGCTAGGTGCCCTCCCACCCCGTGTGTCCGGAAGCCCTCGACACAGGTGGGTAGCTCGGCCCACCCCACTCGTCTGAGCCTCACACTGTCATCTGTGGGGTGTGGAGGAGCCTGCCTTCTTACCTTACAAGGTCCTAAAGAGATTTTTGCCACCCATGAACAACCATGGGGTCAGGAGTGACCGCATAGGATACCCGGTTAGATCTTCCCCTCATGATCCAATGGTAGGGCACTGAGCCATCCACATACTCACTAACCACATGTGGCCTGTGGACCAGCAGACACTGTGTACCTTGGATGGATGTTTGGGCTGTCAGCAGTTCTAGCCCTCATAGGAGGCTGGGGATGCCCATGCATGCAGTAGCGAGACGTGCTGGGGAGCACCTCATAGCAGGTGTCTTACTGACTGTTGCTTATGCTTAATGGGTGAATGCTGCCTTCTCTTCCCTGCTTGTACCTAAAACCTTTTTTGGGTGTAGCCTGTGTATCAGTTTGCTGGGGCTGCCGTAACAAAACACTGCAGACAGTGGGGCTTAAACAGCTTCTAAGTGCGTACTTCAGATGTGCTTCATGAAGGTCATTTCAGTGCTCTGTGAGACGTGCTGTACTGGGTGGTGTAGTATGTGATGTATATAGTGGACTCTGTGATGGCTGTGATCCTATGAGAGCCCACCCCCACTTACCCCTCTGTAAAGTAGGTCCCCTGATTGCATGCTGAGCTCTGTGAGAAGCCCTAGGTGGTGGTACTGGCTGAAGCTTTTCCAGCAGGAAAGGAAAACATGAGCCTGGAGACTGGAATACTTACCTGTCACTGTTACAACAAACCACTGGCCTTTCTAGGATAGAAGAGGCCTAATGTAGTCAACTTGTCACCAAGTCTTCAGTTGGTCTCACAGTTCTGGAGGTTGGAAGTCCAAGATCAAGATGTCAGTAGGTTTCTGGTGAGGCCTCTTTTTTTGGCTTGCAGATGGCCGCCTTCTCCCTGTGACCTCCCAAGTTTATCCCTCTGTGTGCATGAGCCCCTAGTTTCCTCGGTGTGTTCCCATCTCCTATTATTATAGGGACACTGGTCTGATTGGATGTGTCCCACACTAATGACTTCATTTTAACTTAAGCACTTCTTTAAAGCCTTAATCTCCAAATAAAATCACATTCTGAGGTCCTGGAAGTTAGGGCTTCAACATATGTGTTTTGGGGGGGACACATTTAATCCTATCTTAGTCCATTTTCTGTTGCTTTTAACAGAATACCTGAAACTGGGTAATTTATAAAAGAAAGCAATTTATTTCTTGCAGTTATGGAGGCTGAGAAGTCCAAGAGTCAGGGACCACATCTGGTGAGGGCCTTCTTGCTGGTGGGGACTCTCTGCAGAGCCCCGAGGCAGTACAGGACATCACATGGCGATGGGGTTGAGTGTGCTAATGTGCTAGCTCAGGTGTCTCTTCCTATTCTCATAAAGCCACCAGCCCCACTACTGTGATAACCCATTAATCTACTAATCTATTAATCCATGAACAAATTAATTCATTCATGAGGGCAGAGGCCTCTGACCCAATCAGCTCTTAAAGGCCACACCTTTCAATATTGCCACAGTGGGGGTTAAGTTTCCATGTCAGCGTTAGAGGGGACAAACATTCAAGCCATAGCAAGCCCATAACAGCCTGTTTGGCCTGCCAGTGGCCTGCATACCCCGCTAGCCCAGGAGGGCTTGGGGCGCAGCAGGGGCTGTGGGGGGAGGTGGAGATGGAAGATGGGCCGTGAGTCCCAGGCTCCTGGAGACTCGGGGCAATGCCATCTTGGGGGCAGTCCCCCCAGGCAGAGAATCAGAGAGGGCACTCAAGGCAGTGGGAACAGCACGATTCAGGGCACAGGGTGACAAAAGGCATGCCTCCTTTAGGGACGAGTGGTCAGTGAAGCAGCAGCACCTGTGGCCAACAGGGACCCTCCGCCCTGCTAAACCGGGAGAGACAAGGTGAGTCGCTGACCACAGAGAGTGCTCGCAATGTGGCCACGTCAAAGACACATGGATGAGAGATGGGGCCAGGGATCTGTGTCCTTGGTTCACTACTGGCAATCCACACTCCTTTGCTGCAGGGGGAGGGCTTTAAAATCTTAGGGATCTGGTCCACACTCCCTGTTTGTCCACCTACCAGCTCGGAGACATGAGAGAGTCCAGGCTTCAGTTTATTCACGTAGAAAGTCGAGGGTTCTCGTGAGGATTAATAAGACAGTGTAAGCGACACACAGCAGGGTGCAGACATGGTTTGCCTTGTCTTCCTTTGGCTTCTCTGGAAACTGTTTCCTCTGTAAAATGAGGTAGGCATGTAGCCAGATGCCTCGGGGGGTGCAAGAGGGCTTGTGTGGGCCAGCCCAGGGAGAGCCACAGGCCCCTGACTGCGGTCTGCGGGGCACACAGAGCGGTGAGCGCTGCCCCTGCCCGTGGGAGCCCAGGCGGAGGGAGGCTCCGGAGCTGGGGTGGAGGAGCCGGAGCCAGCACTGTCAGGGCGCCCTGACCCGCTCAGTCCCCGCCTCTGCATGCACCGCCCAAAGCTGCCGCTTCTCATTTCTGAGCTCTGGCTCCTGGCACCCAAGGTCCTCGCAGACCCTGGGGAGGCACAGGCTGGGACTCATGAGAGGTGTGCTGTGGGGTGTGGGGTGCACAGAGGCCTGGGGTGGGAGGAAGAGCTCTGTATTGGGAGTGGGAAGATCTGTTTATTTTGCAAACTGGCTCCCAAGAGTTGTTCAGGAATCACCCCAGGGGAGGAGAGAGTGAGGATGAAGGACACGGAGCTTACCTTCACCATGTGCCCCTGTCTCCAGGCATGTCCCTGACATGTTTAGAGCTTCAGGTAGGATTTTACATGAAGGAAAAAGTTCTGCTATAAACAGAGAGGTGGGGGTGGCAGAGGAGAGAAAGGAAGCGAATCAAAAGCAAGTTAATATCTAAGCTCTCCTTCTACTGCAGGTGACAGTGACCTATCACCACTTCCCACTGGTTCCTGGGTAATCCCTTAGGAGCAGGGAAGGGGACCTTATTTTACATCATAGTGCCCTCAGGGCATAGCTTTTTGTGGCAAGGAAGCCCTGGGTCACTGTTCACTGTCCCAGCTGAACACTGGGAGGTGTCCCACTAAGGGCCAGGCTTGTGGCATCTGACAGAAATCGACACTTATCTGGCACTGAATCTACTGCTGTCATCACACATGTGAACGGGGCCGCACTGAGATTTTAGAAGGCAAACAGATGGGCACATGCCATTTTCCCTACACAAATCGGGTTCTGGGGTGCATGCGTGTGTGTGAGTGTGCGCATACATGTGTATGCAACCCACGCCCTTAGCACCTGCCAGCACTTTTCTGGGGTCCAGGTCCACTCCTTCTGATCAAGATGAGGGGGCATTTTTATAATGTGATTTATGCTGCACCAGCCATATCGGATTGGACCAGGGATGGGCACCCGACCTAAGCCAGGTCCACCAAAGTCCCCTCCTCGGGAGTGTGGAGCTGGCCCTGGGAGGTCCTACCTCACTTTAAAAAGATGGAAACTCAGGGGGTTGGGGGCAGTCATTTTCCATGGCGAGGTCTGGACAGCACAGCGCGCCCGTCTGAGAGAACAGAGTTCTCTGCTGATGCACAGGGACACAGAGGAGAGGTAGGGGGGTGGGGCGACCCTGTGAGCCCAGACTGTGGTTCTGCCACACCCTGCCCCTGGGCTCTTTGGAGCTCCAGTGTGGCTTCCTTGTCCCAAGTTCCTCTTTTGGTGTAAAGCCAGCTAGAAATGGCTACTTGCAAAAGACCTAACCGCTGCAGAAGCTTTTGTGCAGCTCCTCTCTTACTCCAGAGAATCTGGACTAAGCACGAAGCCCCTGGAAACTATGAACGTGTTTCATCCCACAGCAGGTTCTATAGTGTAAGATGCATCATTTACCTAATGAGGCTGAATGTGGGGTAGGTGACTGTCCTTTCCAGGTTTTGACTATATCCTAGCTCTCTCGACTAGAGCTGGCAAACTCCCTGTGCCACTTGGGAGAACTTGCTGCATAAACTCCACAAGTCAGAAAGGCCCTTCTAATGCCCCCAAGAGGGCCATGGCAATGCCATCTTCCAGAACCTCTGGCCTTAGCTCCTCACCCATCAGCTCAGGACCTGGGAAGTTCCCTTGAGCATAATGCCAAAGCCCAGACACCTGTCCTTCACCACCACCACCACGAACCCACGCGCCAGCCACATGCTAGCCCAGCGTGGCCGGCGTGCTGTCTCTTCGGTTCCCTTTCAGGCTCGTTAGAGCCCACTCTCTCGCGTGTACCTGCTGTTGCCCTCCCCTCTGCAACCGTCTGCTCAGAGCAGAAACCGAGGCAGCCTGGCCTGCACTGCCTTCTCCGCCTTCCCCTTGGCGCCTTCCCACTGCTGAGCGCTCTGCCTGGCACAAAACTGAGTTCTGCAAACGCCGGGTGAACCGAAACCCACTGTGGTTGCACGTTCCTCATTGGGCTTTCTTCTCGTTCCCACGCCCAGCCCCCAGTCACGAGCCTGGGAACCGGCCTGTGCCCAGGTCCCCCCACTGTGGCCCAGATGGTGTCTTCCCAGGGGGCCCTGCCGCCAGGGCTCCTCCCATGCCTCCTGCCAGGGCTCTGTCAGTCTGCTCTGAGCCTCTCGGCCATGCATAGGGCTGCCCTGCCCTGCCTGCCTGCCGGTCGGGAAGGGCTTCCTGTTTCCACTTCTGAAATGAACAGCCAGCTCCAGGGACTGGGGCGGGGGACCAACCCCCACACCACTGTCATACATCTGAGCAGCACCTAGGCCTCCTGGTGGCCCCTCCCTCGGCCCCTTCTTCTGTGGGCGTTTCCTTCTGTGGGTGGCCTTCAGGAAACGTGACTTAGCAGGCTGAGGCCTGAACTCTGTTGGCAGCTTAGGATCTGAGGAAGAACCGTGAGCCCAAAGCACCGAGAACCCTTTGGGTTTAGGAGAAGGGGGTGTGGGGCAGAGGTGGGTGGGGGCAGCTGGGAGGTCCCAGCTTGGGGGCCACCTAAGGAAGGGGTGGGCAGATTTAAGGCACCCATACAATGGTCCCCAGGCCTCCAGCAGGGTCCTCCACCCCCCAGTATCCCCGGCTCCCCAAATTGGACTGAGTACTGGGGAGGGGCCGCTGGGAGAAGAAGCCCCTGTGTGACATGGGGGAGCAGGGAGTGTCAAAGGGGCACAGAGAGAATGTGCATTTCAGGCAGGGCCTTCACCAGGGCTAGTTACAAAATAACCAGCCACACAGATCCCAGCTGCACTGAGGCTGGGGGAGGTTTTCACCAGGACAGCCTGTCCTCTCCCTTCTCATTTTCCTTTTGCAGACTCTGAGCCAGAGAGGATGACAGACGGTGACAAAGGGGCTTCTGGAGGCTGGCACTGACATAGAGGAGAAAACTCCACTCAGGCCGCCATGAGGAGCTGCAACATCCCCTTGGGGAAGGGGCTATACTCTCGAGCCCACTGGGTTCCAGGAAGAGGGAGCCAGAGGACATTGCCCCCACCTCCGCACTCCAGGGGCTCCTGCAGGGCCCCTTGGGGCAGCAGCTAGGAACACACCCAGCTGCAAGGGACGGGGACCTGTCAGAGGCTCAGGGAAGAGCTCGTTCTCCTCCTGTAACACAAGGTCTGGGGCAGGCAGCGGTGAAGGTGATTCGGGCTTGGCTATTTTAGAGCATGCTCCGGGCCGTCCTCTGGATGTGATGCTGCAGACACTGGGCCCACACCAAGGAGTGAGGAGGGCAGGGGCCTCCCGGCTGTGCCTCTGTCCTGGTGTCAGGAAGACCACAACTTCCCCAGCTGACCATGGTGAGGGTCACAGGCCACCTAAACTGTGAGGGAGGCTGGGAAAGTGAAGAATAGGCTGTCAAAATTGACTTTGACCATGGACACCCAATGGCATCAGGAGAGTGGGCAGGACACTGAAAGCAAACATGGTGTGGGCCCCTGTGGCCAGTGCCAGGAAGGGCAGGGGCTGTGGGGTGGGGCAGGAGGATCCGGGACGTGGAGACCAGCGTGGAGGTGGCCCGTGGGGTGGAAACTCCAGGGAGCCCCTTCCCGGTTGGCTCAGATGCAGGAGCGTAGGGCAGCCCCTTGGTGGCCTTTGATGGTGCAAGGGGAGTGCTGCGGTGGCCTTGCAGTCACCGAGCTGGGGCCCAGCCCTGCTCTACAGATAGCTGCCTCCCTGCAGGACTCCCAAGCCCAGAAGTGAGGCAACACGTGGTGAACACCTGGCACCTGGCAGGGACTCCCTGGTTAGCCCTCAGAGGAGGCAGTGGGGTCAGCTGGGGACAGGAGGGGTAGGAGAGATGAGAAGCGAAACCAAGACAGGGCTGACTTACTGGAAGCCGAGACATCATGTGGCCCTGGCCCAGCCCCACGAGGCTATCGGGGATGGGGTGCTGGCCCCAAGCCTGGGGCCTTCTCTAGTGCCAGAGAGGTGTGGTGGGTGATAAATGTGGCACCTGTCCCAGGAGCAGGGCCACTGCCTTAGGCATTCGCCTCATCCTAATCTTACTAGAACACTCCTCAACCAGCCTCTCTCCCCACCCAGTGCCCTCCGGGGAGCACTGGGGCCTCCTAGTTAGTTAACAGGCTCAGAAGGAGCCCAGGCACGGAGCAGTGCCCGCCCCGCACCAGCCCAGCCCCCTCCACTGATGGCACTGTGTTGACACTGCAGAGAGAGGCCTGCTGGGTCGGTCGTTATGGTGAGAAATGAGACATTGCTTAACCCTGGAGGAAAAACCGCAAAAGACAAAAACACGCAATGTCGCTGCAGCTGGGCCTGACGGCTCAGCCTGGATCTCGCATGGTGGCTGGTGGGGCTATCATGTTTATTTGTGTTAAAGGAAAGAAAAAGAAGGTCTGCTAGGGTTACCTTCTTTTTATTTTCAAGTCCCCAAATGATCTCCGTCTGCCAGAGGATGAGCAGTGGTTGCCCGGGGCCAGTGCAGCCCGGGAGTCCCACGGTCTGAGCAGCACGGGCAGGCACTCACCTGCTCGGCCCAGGAGCAGAGTGCGCCCTGCCCCTCCGGTGTGGGCCCTGCTGTGTCGCCACAAGGCTCTTGGGATGCACTGAGGACCCAAGCAGCCGAGCAGCCCCTGCAGGTCTCAGAGCCAGGGTGGCCTGAAGTAAAGATAACGACATGCCAAGGCAGGCAGCGGGGCAAGGACGCTGCAAAGCGGCTCCAGAAACAAGCAGGTGCAGAAAGGAGCTGCTCTCAGCTCAGCAGAGGGGCGCGCTATGTGCTTGCAGCTCTGGCTGGAGCCCACACCCTTTATCCGTGGGGTGTGCAGGCCTTCGCCATGGGCGTCCAAAGGCCAGGCTGCTGACCGAAGGCTCAGCCCCAGTTCCCCTTCTTCCAGAACGAGCTTTGGTCTGTCTTCCTGTTCACTCCCACACCCTGCCCAGGCTCAGATTCACCTGTTCTCCTCAAAAGGCAAAGTTCTGGGACCTGGGGCCACTGGTGGGGAGGGTAAGAAGGTGTGTTTAGGTCCCAGCCTCCATGGCAGGGCCTGGAAGTCAACCTCAGCCTTCCCGAGGGGAGCCAGGTGCTCCTGGGGACGCCCCAGCCCCAAGGGCTCCTCTTGTCCTCTGCTGGCCTCTCAGGTGTGTCTTTCCACGGCTGCTGCGGACTGCACATCTCTTTCTGAGGCCCTGCCCAGCCCCCCGAGTCCACTGGCTGTGCAGACGCTGCGCGGCACTCACACACGCCAGGAGCCTTCCCGTCCTGGAGCCTCCCCAGCACGTGGTCTCACCCTGCCCATGCTAGCATCTGTGCCACTCATCGTAAGTCTCACGTCCACAGAGTCAGTTGAGGTCACACTTATGCAGTGTCCTCAGAGTGGTGGGGCTGTGATTCCTGGCTCAAATATGATCCGACTGACGACTCCCTGTCCTCTGCTTCCGGGTCCTTTCCACTGCTTGGCACCTTCAGGCTGAAGGCCCCCTGGGGAGACAGCAGGGGCCTGTCCACCAAGATCACACACAGGTTCGCTCATGAAAGTGGCCCTGATCTAAACACATGCCCCCAGTGACAGACCTGGGGAAATAATGGCAGTGCAGGAGGAGAATGTTACCAAATGCCTGCTTCGTGACATGTTATGTCCTGGAGGGGCTGATTTTGGTCCTGGAAAAGTTTTCTCTCAGCAAAGAAAAGTCAAACAGGAAACTGCATTTCAGCCATGGAAGTACAAACATTCGGTAAAAGCGCAGGGGTCCTGCACTCTGTGCTTCCCAAGGAGGGGTGCACCTCGATGCCTTCAGTTCTGTGACCGTCGCCAGGGGCAAAATGGCAGTATTTAATGTGTCATCAATCCTTGCAGAGGCTGTTTACGGATGGAACAGCCACACAGATGGGGATGTGGCCGGTCCAAACATGGCCCAGACTGCCCAGGGCACACCAAGAAGCATCAAAGAGGGTGAGACTGAGCACTGGGCTCTTGCCCCTGTCCAAGACACACGAAGCTGGACACTAGTTAAAACAGCAAGGACGGACCATGTTCAGTAGTAACTGTCGCAGCAGGGAAGAGAGTACAGCAGGAACCGAGCTCGACTTCACCAAAACAAATGGCAGGGGACTATTTAAAGGGTGGGGTGCACTCAGGAAAGGCACTGAGGGGTGTAAAGGGGGTGGCTCCCTGCGACTAGGCCACCTGGGTGTGCTAATTGCTGCTCACCTGGGGGAGAAACAAACTTCTTGTGTCTTTATAAAAGGGGCAGTGGTGCAGGTTAGAGCAGAGGCCCCCCAAGTCAGGCCCTTCCCCTCCCACAGGGACTGGGAGCAAAGCCAGAGCCGCCTCATCTCCCATGATGTTTGCATTTCAAAGAGACAGCTCCCAGGTCCTTGTTGAGACAGCGCTGGGTGGCAGAAGATGACATCCTCAAAGGGGCAGAGAAAGGATTTACAATTGCAAGTTTTCTAAAGTAACTGCTCTGGGAGGGGCATCAGGGGCCTGTCTGCCCAGCACCTGGTTTGGCTGGGACAAACAGTAAATTCTCCAGGCACCATTGAGCTCTCTCCAGTAGGCACTTAAGGGGGACTGAGCACCTCAGGATGCAGCCTTGAGCCGTTAGCAACTATGCTGGTGTCTTTACAAGTCTCTTGGTGGATGGGTGGGGGGAGGGGTGGACAACATCATTTGTGCTCAGAGTCTTCAGTTTTTGCAGGCCAAAGTCGAAACTTAGTGGAGAAGAGGGCTCAGAGGAACCATATTGGTCTTTGTCAGCTCCTGCTGCTGCCACACCTATAGGCTCTGCCCTTCCAGGGGACACCACCCTCCTCTGCTGGTCATCTGGGCACTGCTCTTCCCATCAGGCATTGTTGCATTGCATAGGAGCAATGGTGGTCAGGGAGAGTTCAGAGAGTGCTGTCCTGGGCACAGGTATTGAACAGGCCCCCAAAGAGTGCCACCTGGGCCAGGTGCTGGGTCACAGTTGAGATATCACTTTCACCCTTACACAGTCCTTCCCTCTCCCTCAGCTCTGCAGGGCACACAGGCCCACGTTTCCACATCATGTAAGAAGTCGGACTGTCTTGAGGCTGCCATGTTGTGAGGAAGCCCAAGCTAACCACGTAGAAAGGCAATACGGAGGCCACCGAGACCCTGGACACGAGAAGGAAGCCTTTTCCGACCTTCCAACCCAGTCTGGCTGCCAACTGAGAACAGTAAAAAAAATGTGACACCAATCAATACCGTGTGACAATAGTCAGACAGAATCATGAGAAATAATAGATCATTGTTTGGGGTGGTGCACTGTGCAGCAATATGCAACAGAAGCATCTGAGATCTGTCAGGTAGTGTCCTCGGAGCCCCAGGGAAAGTCACCTCTTAGAGAATGCTGTCGTTGATGAGGCTGATGTGGAGGTTTTTGGGGCCATGCTGCAATCCTGTTGCTCGGATCTTACCATCAGAAATAAGGTGTGAGGGAAAGGGTGGGCTGGGGAGAGAAAGGGACAGCGAGCAGGGGAATGGAAGTAGCATTCCCTAGAAGCAAGGGCCGCTTGAGCCTGGGGAAAGGGGTTGGAATGACAGCAGCTCATTCCTCCTGAAGCCAGGAGAGCCCTGGGATGCCCAGGAAACTGAGCAGGTGTTAACACTGCAGCCTCGGGCCCGGAATGACTCAGGAGAAACTGACCCAGAATGTCCCAGAGCATTGTGTGTTCCTGCCCGATGACCTGAGCCCCCAGGCTTGGGTGAGTCTGTGCTTCAAGAAGAGCAAAGGGTGGGGTGCTGGGGTGTTTGGCGTGCAGGTCCAGGGGCAGATAGGAAAGAGGAAAGGCCCGGGGTATGGTGGCCCCTATGAGAGCCAGGAGAGTGCTGGTTTAATGCCCAGACTTGGAAACACCTAATTGGCAAACGGCTCTATTACCGGTTAATTTCTAGCCAGGAAACAGAAACCTCTCCAGGTATTTTAAGCAGAGGCTATTTAGCGCTGAGAATTGATAATAAAGATGTGGCAAAGGCTAGAGGGGCAAATGGGTCAGAGGGTGTTCTCTAGACATCCCAAACTGCTCCTGCTCTGCACCTGCATTTGAACTTCTGGAGATGCTATCTCTGCCCCAGAGCAGGAGCCACTCTTCTGCCAAGACCCTCGCCCCCATTGCCTCTGGGGCCACTGTCCTTGTCACCACAGGAGCCATCACCCCAACTGCCACCACTGGAGTGGCAGCCAGCAGCAGAGTGCCTCCTCCCTGCCTTCCCGCTCTGGCTCAGACTCTGCCAATTTAACTCAATGATCTGTGCTTTCCCTTTGAAATGCTCTCATCCCTCCAGTGGCACAGTGCTTTGTACCCGTATCCCCTGTGCCCAGTGGACTTTACATGGTCAGAACAAGTGGGTCACGGGCACTCTTGAAAGCACAAAAGCGAGTCTCGGTGCTAGAACTTTCAGGGGCCTCTCCCCCACCTGGGCTCCCACATGACAGGTGCAAAGCTCCAAGGTGGACATTGGTGGACTCCTCGTAGGGCGGCGTCCCGTGTTGGGGTCTGAACTCTGTGGGGGCAGGAAGCTGGTTTATTCCTCCCAAAGACACCAAAACCATTTAAGTCTCAGAAATCAATGTTCAGAAATACAGCCAGATTTATGAGCCCAGAGGTCTCGGTTCTTGGGCTAACACCTGAGAAAATGGACTTACGAACTGGCCAAGGACAAGGCACGGTTCAGGCTGACAGTTTAGTATAGGGCAAAGGCTGACCCCAGAAAGCCCCCAGAGGACAGGGTGTCTGAGGCATCACCCCCTCAGGCAGAGCTAGTGCTGACATTTAGGCCATGGAGTTGTGGAAGAGATGCGGGCAAGAATGTTCTAGACCAGGGCTGGACACTTCACCCTCAGTATCCACATGGGCGGAAGACTAGGCATGCTCCCTCAATGATGACCTGGTCTGTGGATATTGAGGTGCCTACTATGTGCCTGGCTGTGGCATCGCCTGTGGCCGGGAGGTAAATGAGCCCTCTCTGCAGCGCTTTGCCCCATCCCCCGGCTCCCCTTGCCTTTGCCACAACCCGAAGGGGGTAGAGGACTGTGGCTAGCCATCTCTGATTCCCCACCCCCCTGCCCCAGCCCAGTGTCTGGCAGGGAGCGGCAAATGCAGGCACGCTGACCCCCCGTGCTGTAAAGCTTGGTCAGGAGTCCCAAACACCATCTGGGCTGGCCTGGGACAAAGGAGCATGAGAGAGTCCTTAGGTGATCCAGGCCCCTGGGAAGGCTCTGGGTGGCCCAAGGTTTCAATCCCAGCTCCAGCCTCTTTGGCTTTGGCTTCAGAAAGCTCAACTGCAAAACGGAGCTAATAATAACCCCAAGCCCAGTTTGGAGGAGGAAATGGCATATGGCCCTGGTGGGGACTCCACCAGTGGGAGGCGTGGCCCGAAAGGGTTGGGTTGCGTCAGTGATTCCATTCTGTTTGCAAGAGTCTGGCATGAACAGAAGTTCTGAACCCACTGGGCTGTGAGATGTAGGAGCAGGTGGGCTTTGCCTGCAGAGCCCAGCCGGCATGGAGTGCAGGGGGAGGCAGGTGCACGCTCTTCATTCCGGGAGCTGCAGGTGATCGGTTTGGCAGAGGCCAGGCAGGCCCAGATGGTCCAAGGCCTGGTTGCCAGGCTGTTCTGACTTGGAAATTTAAAGGGAAACCTTCAGGAAGCCTCTGTAGAAGACTGGTCTGTCGTTGGCAATTAAAAGAAAAAAATAAACCCCAATGCTAGGGAAGGAGTGGTAGAGGCCCAGGCAGGATCCCGGCAGGTGTCGCTGGGCCCCAGGCATGGGCAGCGCATCCTGTTCTCCGGGCCTCCTCCTTCCTGGCCCTGGGCACCCACCTTGCCCTGGTGGTTTCCAAAGAGGCTCCAAGGCCCCTGCCATGGCCCTGCCCCCACAGGTGGAATAGCTCAGTGCCACCTGTGACAGGTGGAGCTTCACCCTGGCCAAGGAACCTGCACGTGCGGAGGAGGAGGAGCTGGCCACGCTGCTCTGCCCTGAGGGGAGGAGGCTATTTTGGTTCAGAACCAGGCTGGGTGGATTCTGTTTCCAGACGGGCTTCTGCTGGCAGCCCAGGGAGCTCCATCTGCTCCAGGGAACAGGCCACAAGCTTCATCAGATGGTCCTTACAACCCGAGCGCTCTGCCGCTCTGTGGAGCCCTGCCTGGGCCTGAGCCACTCCTGACCATGTCCTCTGGGTGGGCCTGTATGCTCTGCCCCCGCACAGGGCCTGGGCAGCGCCACCTGGACAGCAGCCTGCTCGTGTGTAGCAGCCGGTGCCAGGCCAAGGGCTTTACCTGCATTGTCTGGCTTCATCCTCACAAAACCCTGGGGGTGGTGGGTACAATTTTAATCCTGTTTTATAAATCTGGAAGCTTCAGTTTACAGAAGTTGCACAACCTTCCCAGAGGATGAGGCCAGCAAGCAATGGAACAGGGATTTGAACCTGGGTCGTCTCCCTCAGAACCCAAGAAGTTGACCAGGCTGCCATCTGGAGCTTCCTTGGGGCCAGGAACCACCTCACGGGCCTGACTGGATCCAAACACACACCTCAGAGGAGAAGTGAGAGAAGTGAACCTGGCGACATGTCCGTTGGCAGGCCTGGGTGGGACACCCTACTCCGAGGCAAGTCCTGTCCTCCCCGGGGCAGCCCTGGGCTTCAGTTCTGTCTTTTGTGCAGATTTAAAGGCACCGCGACTCCCCCTAAAGACCCTGATTCCCTCCCCGGGACTGTGCAGCCAGTGGAGCCTCTTGGCAGAGACCATGGGCGCGTGAGGCATCGCTCCCGGGCCTCTCCCTGCTTCAGTGCTGAGCCCTGTTCTCTCCAGGGCTGCTCAGGCCACTCAGGTGACCTGGGCTGTTCCCTCCAGGATGTGGCCCACTCTGAGCCTTAAGTGTCTGGGACGCTGCTAAGAAAACGGCATGGCTTAGTTTCCCGAAACTTGGACGAATAAAGTTTACACCACCACATAAAAAGGCAAAAACTGATATTAAGGACGCATGCCTCTATTCATTCTCATAATTTTTATTAAAAATTTTAAAAAGATCTCCTTTGAAAACAAAGAACAGAAAGGTGTGCTGGGTGCTCTGCACAGTCAAGGGATGCTAGGGGGCTGGAGACCTCCACTTGCAGGGCAGCTGTACAGGGCCCAGGACCTGCCCTCGGTGCCCCTGCTGGGTTTCCTGGGTCTGCCCAGCAGACCCTAACTCAGCCCAGAGCACGTCAGGCCTGAGACGGCAGTCAGGCCCGCCCTGAGTGTCCCCACGAGCCAGGCGTGCAAGGGCTGTGACACATTCTGCTCCTAATTCTCCAGGTGGGGCACCAGCCAGGGGCCCAGCAGGAAGCAAGTCACAGTCGGGAGAAGCAGCCTCCCAGCACCTCCTGGGGAGGTCCCAGAGCAGGTGGGGAAGGGATGATGCGGGGCGGGCCGTCAGGTGGAGGAGCTGTCCGGGTCAGCTTCATAAGCCCCACTTCTCAGAGGCCACCAGGTGACTGGGGCATAGATGCAGGCTGGGTGGCCTTGTGGCCTCTGCCCAGCAGGCCACTTCACTTGCCACAGGCACAATTCTCCTCCAGTCCCCCAAAGGACCAGGGTAGAAGCATTTTTACGATCCTACTGTCCGGCTCCAGAATCCCCTGTGGAAGGAGCCGTGGCTGGATGAGCTCCAGGCGGAAGGGGACTCCGGGTGGGGCAGGACTGCCCCGCTGCCGTGAGCCGCCGGCACAGCCAAGAGGGGACCGGGGCCAAGGCTGACCGGAAGTCCAGCCTGAGCGTCTGAGGGTGTGTGAGGCCAGCCCATGCGTAACGTCCACTCCTCTTGGGGCCATCACGTGAGGGGCTGTGGAGGAGAGGGGCTGCGGTTGACATCTCTGGTCATTCATAGGGCAGAAGAAGCAAAGCTGGGCTGGTGGCAGAAAGGCCCACAGGGTCCCCAGAACCTCACCAACATCTCAGGGTCAGTCACAGTCTCCAGGCCATGCCCTGGGTGACTGTCGGCTCTCGGGGTGCTTGGCATGGGCTCTGGCAACCTGGCACAGCTCGAGTCTCCCCCAGGACCCCACCTGTGGGGCGTGTGCTGTGACATCAGGCTGGGGCCTGCAGAGGCAGGGGCTGCTTCTGACTGGATTGCACAAACAGTGCCTGCCCTGCTCCCTGCCAGCCCCCCGCCCCCCCGGTTGCCCTGTCCTCTGACATGCACGTGGTGACACTCTCCAGCACCCCTGCCTTTGCCTGGTCTCTCCCAGTGTGCACAGACCCTTACTCTTCCTGCGGTCCCAGCGCACCTCACCCTGCAGCCAGCTCCCACCATGAGTGTGGCATGAGCAATTTTGATCCAATTTTCTGGACTTGTCAAAAGCCACCTAATCGGTGTGTGGTAAGCCTGGAGGGCAAGCCATCTGTAGGGAGAATCCAGTATACAGGAATCATCCGTTCACGGAATGACCAGATGGTCTGGGCCTCTTTGGATAAATGTGTACTGTTGTGTGCCCAATAGGAATGCAAACTGCTTCTGATCCCCTTCTTATAGGAATGGAAAGGACAACAGTCCCAGAAGGATGGCCTCATGCCACTCTCCTGAACTGTGTTAATCAGCTCTACCCAAAACACTGCCTCTGATGTAGCAGCTACAATGGGCACTACTTGGTTTGGCTTGTATAGTCCACTATAACCTGACATCTTTTGACTAGTTTTGGTAGGGTCCAGTCCCCAGTGAATTAAATGGGGACATGGCAGGACCACCACCCCTAAATTACTGAATTTTTTGAGGGTGTCACTAATCTCTGCCATCCTCCCTGGGATGTGATACTATTTCTTTCTTTTTTTTTCTTTTTGAAACAGAGTCTCACTGTGTTGCCTGGGCTAGAGTGGCATGGCATCAGCCTAGCTCACAGCAACCTCTAACTCCTGGGCTCAAGCAATCCTCCTGCCTCAGCCTCCTGAATAGCTGGGACTACAAGTGTGGGCCACCACAACTGGTTTATTTATTTATTTTTTCTTCTACTTTTACTTGGCCGGCTAACTCTTTCTTTTAGTAGAGATGGGGTCTCACTCTTGCTGTGGCTGGTCTCAAACTCCTGACCTCAAGCAATCCTCCCACCTCGGCCTCCCAGAGTGCCAGGATTACAGGCATGAGCCACCATGCCTGGCCCAAATGTGATACTAATTCTGATCTACTATTCCAGCCAGGGGAGGGGGAAGTGTTGGAGGCTTCCAGTTGGCCCTCCCAATTTTGGTAGCTCTTACCCCACATTAAGGAACTCATGTAGGGCTTCTACTTACTGCCAAGAACCTCCATCCTAATGTCCATTCACGAGGTGTAGAGATGATCTGGTGGGCCACAGTGACGGGAACCTGGAGACCTGGTCCCACATGCCGTGGTGACACTCAGATCTTCACTCATCAATATCAATTCAGATCCTGCATCCAATGGTCCCAAAAAGTTCTGGATGTTTCCCATTCCCCTGTGTGTGGAGACAGAAGTACATGGCTGGGGATCCCTTTGGGGAAGGCCTGGAGGAGTCACTACTGCTTACGCTTGCCAAGGGTTTTTGGGTCCAGCCTCTCCTTCTGTCTGGGTGCTGGGTCAGAGGACTGATTTAGGGCTGGAAATTGGCTAAGGGATTGTGACTTGGGAGTGGGAGGTGGCTGCCCTCAGCCTCCTGATCATCTATCGTGGATATTATTTTTGCACAATTAAGCCACACCCTTGCTGACTGCCCACCCAGCCCACCTCCAAGGACTCTGGGTTCTAGGAACCACCTCCTTGGCTCTCTGCACAGCAGGCCCCCAGCTGCTACTCTGAATGGCCACCTACTGAGATAATTGCATCCACCTTGCTTCTGACAGTTAAGTGCCACCATCTGTCCTCTATTCCACTGAGACTCTGTCATCATCCCCGTTGCTATTGGGGTCCCCGTAGCAACCTCTGCTGCCAGCCCTGATCCTCAGAGGACAGCACTGCTGAGCTTCTCAACAAGGCGCCACCCCTCCCTACCGCTCTCTTTGTCATATTAGTGTACAGGGGATCCATCAGCCCCTCCAGGGTTTTCCTGTCTCTCTCGGCGACTTTGGCCCTGGGCTGTCCCTTCCCAAGTGTTCCAAGAGTCATTCTAGTGCACGACAGCACCGTCTCCTGGGGTCTTTGCCTGCGTGAATTTCCACACCAGCCAGGGTGTACTCACACTGATGGGCCCTCCCTCACCCTGTGCTCCCTGCTGCTTGCTCCAGGATCCTCGGGACCCAGGCCCAGACACCTGCTATTGGTCTTCCAGGTCCAGCCTGGGCCTATAGCTTCTCTGGCATAAAATCTCACCTGTCCCATTCCGACACATGCTATAACATGGATGGACCTTGAGGACATTATGCTGAGTGGGATAAGCCAGCCACAAAAATACAAGTGCTGACTGACTCCACTGTACGGGGTCCCTAGAGCAGTCAAATTCACAGAGACAGAAAGCACAGTGGTGGGTGCCAGGGCCTGGGGGAGGGGCTGGAGAGTTAGTGCTCAATGGATGTAGAGTTTCAACTGAGGCAGGCAAAGATATTCTGGAGATAGTTGCACACCGACATGGATGAGCTTAAGGCCACTGATCTATATACCTAGAAATGGTAAGTTTTATGCTATGTGTATTTTACCACAATTTTTAAAAAACCAAAAGAAACCTTCTTCTCCTTGAGCAGGCCCAGCCCCTCCCCAGTTGGGCTGCACTGGGATCTGACACTTCCCATCAGTCTGGCTGTGGGGAGGGATAGTGGAGGTAGGTCCTGAAGATGCAACATTGTCTTGTTAGACACCTGCCATGCTAGAGGCCATTGCATGGTCTTTAATGATGGGGGAGGGGGTGCTATGCCTACCAGGAGTGGTCACTTCTGTGGGCCAAGTACACAGGAAGTTCTAGGTCCTCACCTACCCCCACCCATACTCCCTAGCCCAGATCTAAGGCCCCACCCCTTCCCCATTGCGCCCCTAGTATGGGGCACCCATGCCGAGAGTGCCAGCAAACCTAGGAGTAATTTCTAAGCTTCGGCCTCTGAGCCATCCACCCTCTCCCTTCCATCCCCCAAGTCTCCCCAAGTATTGAAATTAGGATTTCCCTGAATGCTCCAGGCCTTCTGGCTTGCACATTTCAAGGTACTTGCACCTTTCTCTTCCTCATCTTCTGAGCGGTGCTTCGAGCAGCCTAGCCACCCACTCCAGGTCCCTCACCTCTCACCCGCCGCCCCTACCGCAGGACAGGCCCTCAGCCATCCCACTTAGAGTCGGCTCCCCGGAGATGGGCCTGTGAGGAATGAGGAGAGCATGACTGGGTGCAGGGAGAGAAGGACCCAGGATGCCCTTGCATCCCTCGAGGGCCTCGGGCCCCCACAGCAGTCCCACCTGCAGGAAGAGGGGGCTGGGCCTCTGCACCAAAGACATGGACCATCATGAACCATTGGCCATAGGCAACCCCTGGAAGCATCATGTTGGGCAAGAACGTTCCCTGAGGAAGAGAGTTCCTGGGGAGGGTGCTGTGCACCATCACCCTAGTCCCAGAGTGCGGGGTGGGCTTACAGCTCTGAAGGAGGGATGGGGCGGACACCTCCACAGCCCATCTTCTCTGTGCCACGGCTTGTCCCAGGCCTCCGGTGCCTAGCAGGAGGCGGATCTGCCTTGGAAGGGTGGGAGGAAGGCCTGGCAGGCAGTTCTTTGCTCAGGGGGGCTGGGGCTCAGTTTAGCGCTCTGCAGTCCCCCTCTTGGGATTCTTTTTTTTTTTTTGAGACAGAGTCTCACTTTGTTGCCCAGGCTAGATTGAGTGCCGTGGCATCAGCCTAGCTCACAGCAACCTCAATCTCCTGGGCTCAAGCAATCCTGCTGCCTCAGCCTCCCGAGTAGCTGGGACTACAGGCATGCACCACCATGCCCGGCTAATTTTTTCTATATATATTAGGTGGCCAATTAATTTCTTTCTATTTATAGTAGAGACGGGGTCTCGCTCTTGCTCAGGCTGGTTTCAAACTCCTGATCTGGAGCAATTTGCCCACCTCGGCCTCCCAGAGTGCTAGGATTACAGGCGTGAGCCACCATGCCTGTAATCCTTTTGAGATTCTTAATAAGCTTCTCTTTGAATTTGTGTTTTGTCAGTGAAGTCGATGAGATAGTAGAGCCTCCGCAGAGCAGGGGGTCCCTTTTCCTGCTTCCTCCCGCCTCCCAGTTGTTCTGGGCCGCCCCTCCCTACCCAGGGCCAGGAACTCATGGGATCCAGGCATGGTGCCCATGCTCCAGTAGGGCAGAGCCCTGGGGTCTTGTGGGGGTCCGACCACACCCACACATATCCCTGAGCTGAAGGGGCTGCCATATTGAATAGCAGATAAAAACAGCATTCCTGCTCTCAGGACCAGGAGACTTGCACCTTGATTTTGTGATCGCTCCCACCCTGCTCTCAGATCCACCTGGCAGTCTGCACCCTGCCCGTCTTTTCCCACCCGACAAAGGCAAGAACACCCTGCAAGCCGCCAGATGTTGCCAGTACTTTCCCTGCCACTGGTCAGCAAAGCTCACCTTCTTTCCAATTCCTTCCCATCATCACGAAGAGGCTCAGCTCTTTCCTCCTTGCCCCAACCTACAAAAATGACTCCAGAGTCCAGTTTTATGAACTTGGGGAGGGTGGAGATGTTACACTTGAGCTCACCAAAGATTTCTGTGATTTTCCGAGATAGTACATAGGACTGATTTGGGAAACCTTGCCAGGAACACAAGCCACATCCTCCCCGGCAGGCCGGGTTTCTGTACCTCCAGTGATGGCCAGATTGGCACTGACACCCTCGTGCTGCTGCTCCACCCTGGCCTAGACATGCTGTCATGGCCTTGGGTGCCAGGTCAGAAGAGATCTGATTGTCACCTGTCCCCCACTCATGGAACTGAGTGTGTCTGAAATTCATTTACTGTGGGTTTTCTTCCCTCGTGGTGTGATGAATGAGTCCTAACCCCAGATGCCAGCACCAGAAATCCAAACAGGGTTGGCTCTATCCCATCTGTCTGGGGGCTCAGGGAGTCCCTAGGATGCCCCGCCCCGAACCTGTTCCTCATATCCCACACCCCAGCACACAGAGCTGGAGCTGGGAGCTCACGGGCCCCTGGGGACCCATCTGCGATGTTTGTTTGGGTAAGAGCTCTGTATTTATAGCAGCCTTGCAGGCAGCCCTTGGCAAAGAGAAGGCCATGCCAAGTGTGTATCAAGCAACAGCTGGGCACACGCTCCAGATGACACACTTGGGGGGTGGAGTGTGCAGCCCTCCCCCTCGCCCTGGGGGAGCCACCTCCCAGATAACCCCCCCTTGGCTCCCCAGGGAGAGTGGAAGAACACAGGACGATTGTCACAGATCATGTGCTGGGAAGAGAGCCACGCAGACCTGAGGCCCGGGAAAGGGGGTGATGAAAACAGCCCTTTGTCCAGGGCCTGGTCTGCCGCACACTGGGCTTGTGTTTCCTGCTTTATGACAATTGGGCGAAACATTAGGCTGGGCCATCAATTATTCAGATTTCACCGTGAGGTCACAGCACAGCAGCTCCGTCCTGCCCCCACCCAGAGAGAATGAGAAAGCGGAGGGAGTCAGTTCCAGGATGGGGGCTGCGGGAATTCAGACAGACTCCCGGGCCAGGTGACTGAGGCCCCACACCCCCCTGTCCCCACCAACCTGCACCCTCAGGTGTCAGCTGCCCACCCTCCGTCAGGCCTAACCCTCCCCTGCAGGCACCAACCACACTGCTGTTCGGGCTTTCCCGGCATTTGGGGGTGGCATTGAACACCCAAAAGCATTACTCCATTTTCAGTCAGAAAACACAGTTGAAGGAATTCTCTGGTGCTCAAGGAGGTCAGCGCCCCCCACCCCCACAACACACACACACACACACACACACACACACACACATACGCTGACATACTCCTCTAGCTCTGGCAGTTTGCTCATGACCTGAGCCTGATCCCTTGCCCTGGCCAGTTGCCCCTCACATGCTGTCCCTGAGCCAAAGCATCACCACACACTGCTGGGGTCCTGGCTGCCACCCACCTTTCTGATCTAAGTATTTCAAGCCATACGTTTACCTCTGAGCTGGGCTGGGGAACCTTTTCATGTTGGAAGGCCGAAGTTAATTTAGCTATAATCAAATGAGGCTGCATTCAAGAAACTTCAATTAGAGATACTTAAAAAGGTACATTACTTTGTAAAACTCTAACTACTATATACTTAATAATTTCAAAAAATGAAAACTATTTGTTAATTTTAACTAACCTTTTAATGACTTTGTTGTATCTGCTTTTTGTTGGAAAGCATTTGCATGTGTGGTTGCAGCAGGGAGGTCCACAGTTGCAGCTGATCCTCCAGATGGGTCTCAGTCATTAGTGACCTTAAGGGCGTCTAGATTTGAGTTAGGCAGGAGAATGTAGATTCACCACAATAAGTGGTTGCAAAGCAAGAAAGCATTTTGGGGGCATGTTGCCAAAGGTGTGGGTATTCTACTGCTTTTTCCATATTTTAATTCAATCTTTCTTAGCATCAAACAATGACTTTAAAATGTCATCTACTGGCAGCTCAATCAATTCCATCTGTAGTTCTTTAGGTGCCTTGGTGATAACAACTAGGGAAGGCTGAAATGCTAATTCGAGTATGATGTCATGATTCTCAGAGTCAGTGAACCTTTCATTGTATTCTCCAGTTATTTAATAATAGGTCTATAACAGCTGCATATTCTTCGCATGATTTGCATATATCATCCTGCTCATCAATGACCTTTACTAACTGGGGAAAATGTTAATCTGAAATTTTCTTTTGAAGAAGTGTTTTGAAAAAAGATAGCTTTTTTTTAAATGCTTGGATTTTTGGCCACGTATCATACGTAGACTTAGTTTTACCTTCCAAAGAAATATTCAAGTCGTTTTGATTTTAATCACACAGAAATGCCGCATTCCTATAGGAACATTCTTTCAATCATTCACATTGCTGATTCTGTTCTTCATAAAATTTAACTATCTGTTCTTACAAAGATAAAATTTTGGCTAACACCTGTCCCCTGTGATAGCCAACAAACACACTTTAAAATTTTACAGCAAATCCACACTAAATACTTACCTACCTCATTGTTCAATTTTAGCATGTTACAAAACTGATGATACCATGCTGCATTAGCATGAATATAGTTAACAATACTTATACCGTGTTGCAAAGTCTCACTTAACATAGTAGCTTTAGCATAGAGATTTTGCTGATGCCAGATATAATGGAAAGAAATGAGAGCATGTGGATCTGTTAATATTAATACTTTTTTAATGTGTTCAATAAACCCTTCATGTTTTCCTGTCATGGAAAGTGCACCATATGTACATACACTCACTAAATTTACCAAATTCAGTCCAACTTCACTACATTTATCTTGAAAGTTGTTGAAGATATCTATTCCCGGTGCTCTGTTCTCGAGAGTGCCCAAAGCAAGTAACTGTTTGTAGCAAAGAAAATCTTCCATTATGACCCAAATGAAGAATAAAACCTGTGCAGAGTCACTAGTATCAGTTGATTCATCCAAAGCGATTGAATAATATATATTTTCCTTTTGAAGTATTGCATGAAGTTGTTCTGTTAAATTGAAGGCTCTTTCATGCTGCTGATCAGTTATGGTTCTTCTTGAAAGAGGCAGCTGTTTGTACTTTGAAATATTATTGGGGTCTAAGCATCCTACAACTTCAACAATGCATTCTTTCATAATTTCCACATCATTGAATAGCTTCCTTTTGCTCCCTGAATATATAAGCTACTTTATAAGTTGCTTCAGCGGCATTATTTCTAGGTCTTATTGCTGCTTGAAAAAATTGTCTTTGCTTTTGCTTTTCATCTTTTAATTTCTACAATACAAACTTTCGTGCCTCTCCCTCTTATTTAAAATATTTGTGGTCCTTATAAGTATTATAATACTGGTGAGCATTGAATTTCTTTAATGTTGTCGATGTTGCAGTATCACAAAGCAAGCTTATCATCTTATCTTTAGCAGAAACAAGATAATATTGCAATTCCCAATCCTCATTAAAAAATCTGTTTTCCTCCTTCAGTGTTCTCTTGGTCTTCATTGACATGATGGGCAGTTAAGTAGACAGAATTAAAAAACTGTGGAGCTGTGCACCTATTGTCAAATTCCACTTTAAACAGACACACAGTGGACCATTGTCAAAACTGATTAAGACACTGGTGTGCTCGAGCCCTATAAACTCTCGCCAACCAGCCTCATTGCGGTAGTGGTGCCAGTCAGGTAGAGGAAGTTAGAGCTAAATCATAAGCGTAGCAGCTATTAATTTAGCCCTATGGCTTACTAATGTTCTAATTGTGCCAGTCAATCTGGGAGCATTATTTCTTTGAAACATATTTTATTCTTTAGTATTTTAACTACTTTCATTTTCAAAATAAAATAAAAATATAAAAGATGAACCAGATGTATTAATAAAAATAAAAGGATTTGTTCTGTAAAAATTGGATTCAGTCAAAAGGCCACACGTATGAACCTAGAAGGCCACATGTGGTCTAAGGCTGTAGGTTCCCTACCCCTGCTCTAAGCACTGTGTTTAGCTGTATCCTGAGATCTTGAACAGGTTGTGTTTTCACTATCATTCAATTCAAAAGACTGTCTAATTCTCCTTGTTATTTATTCTTTGACCCATGGAATTTTTAGAAGTATTCTGTTTGACTTCCAAATATTTGGAGGCTTTACAGACATATTTATGTAATTTATTTCTACTTTAATTCCACTGTGGTCAGAGGATATTCTTGATATGATTTCCAGCCCTTTTAAATGTACTGAGACTTGTTTTATGATCCAGCCTATGGTCTGTGCCTGGAAATCACGTGCCGTCTGCAACGGGGGATGAAATGTTGTGTAAATATCAATTAGGTCAAGCTGGTTGATAGTCTTGTTCAAGTCTTCTCTGTCCTTGCTGATTTTCTGTCTATTGGGTGTTGAAATCTCCCACTGTAATAGTGGATTTGTCTGTTTCTCCTTTCAGTTCTATCAGTTTTTGCCTCATGTGTTTTGAAACTCTCTTATGTACATGCACAGTTAAGACAGTGTGTTAGTCAGCTTGGGCCACCATAACAAAATATCATAGCCTGGGTGGCTTAAACAACAGAAATTAATTTTCTCGCCATTCTGGAAGCTGGAAGTCCAAGATCAGGGTGGCAGCATGGCGGGGTGGTAGTGAGGGGTCCCTTGCTGGCTTGCTGACGGCTGCCTTCTCACTGTGTGCACGCGTAGACTGTCCTCAGTGCATGCATGCAAAGAAAGCAAGGTCTTTCTCTTTCCCTCTTCTTTCAAGGACACTAATCCTTTCAGATCAGGGTTCCACTCTTACAATCTCGTTTAACCTTAATTACCTCCTAAAGACCTTATCTTCAAAGACAGTCACATCGAGAGTTAGGGCTTCAATATACAAATTTAGGGGGGACACAATTCCATCCATAGGAGATGGATGTCTTTTGGATGAATGTATACTTTCACTAATATGAAATACCCTTCCTTATTTCTAGAAGTATTCCTTTTTCTGAAGTGTACCTTATTTGATGTTAATGAAACAATTCTTATAATCTATGATCAGTGTTTGCAAGATACTTATTTTTCTATTCTTTTACTGTTTACCTTCCTGGGATTTGTATTAAAAATGTGTTTCTTGTAGATAACATATATTGGGGGTGTTTTTAAAGTTCAGCATGGCCTTTTCTGCCTTTTAGTTTAGTTCTTCTTTTTATTTTTAGTTATTGAAATAGTTAGCTTTAAATTTGCCATCTTGCTATTTTGTCTACTTTTTGTTCATTTGTTCCTTTTTTCTGTCTTTTTTGAATTGTGTATTTTTAAACATTCCATTTTTATCTTATCTATTGGCTCATTAGCTATACATATTATCTTTATTCTCTTACTAGTTGTTTTACAGTTTATAATATCCATCATTAGCTTATCAAATAAGAGTATACTTGCTCACATAAGATGAAATTCCTTAAAATATTATACTTTCGTTTCTCCCTTTCATCCTTTGTTTTTCTGTTAGCCTTCCATCCTATTGTTGTCAGATACATTTCTACATATGTAATAAACTCTACAATACATTCACATTATTATTGTTGTAAATAGTCCATTTTCTTCTGAAGAAGTGTTTTGAATGAGAAAAAGTTAACAGGGTTTTTTTTTACCCCAGCACTTTAAAAATGTCTATTTGACTGTCTTCTGCCCTGCAATTATTTCTGATGGTCATTATTATTTTTGTTCCCTATGTGTAATGTGCCTATTTTCAAAACATACTCTATTTTTTAGGTTCAGAGAAAAATGGAATGGAAGGTGTAGAGACTTCCCATATACCCTCTCCTCCAGACATGCACAGCCTTCTCTACTGATTGATCAACCATGGATACGTCATTGTCACCCAGAGTCCTAGTTTACAGTAGGGTTTGTTCTTGGTGATGTTCATTTTATGGGTCTGGACATATGTATAATGACATGGATCCACCATTATAGTATCATACAGAGTTGTTCCCCTGCCCTAAAAATCCTCTGCTCTCCACCTGTTCATCCCTTGCTGTCCCCTAACCCTTGATCAATCTTTTTTACTGTTTCTATAATTATGCCTTTTTCAGAGTGTCATATAGTTGAAATCATATGGTAGTCTTTTCAGATCTGCTTCTTTCACTTAGGAATATACATTTAAGTTTCTTCTATGTCTTTTCATGGCCTGACAACTCATTTCAACATTGAATAGATCATCAGCAGCATTAGATTCTCATAGGAGCACAAACCCTACTGTAAACTCACATGTGAGGGATCTAGGTTGTGTGTTCCTTATGAGAATCTAATGCCTGATGATCTGAGGTGGAGCTGAGGTACAGACGCTAGTGCTGGGGAGCAGCTGCAAATACAGATTATCATATGAGAGATGTCTGACTACACAATAGATGTAATAGGCTCGAGTCATTCTGAAACCATCCCCCCTGCCCCGCCCCAGTCCGTGGAAAAATTGTCTTCCATGAAACTGGTCCCTGGTGCCAAAAAGGTTGGGGATCACTGTTTTAAAGGACACTATCGCAAAGTAAAAAGACAGCCCATAGAATGGGAGAAAATATTTGCAAATTGTGTATTTGACTGGTGCTGAATATCCAAAATAAATACACACACACACACACACACAAGGTCTGTCTGGAGAGTATCCAGCCATTGTTAATATAAAGAGAATGGTTTGCACGACATCTAAGTAACCCGGCAGCCAAGGAGCGTGGACTGTAATGCACATGTGTGAACAATAACTTCACTGTACTAGTCAGTGGGGTGGTAGACGTGGTTGAGTGAGCATGTGTACTGTGTGGCCATGACATTCAAAATGACTGAGCAAGTAGAGTAATGAATTTGCATCAAATTTTGTGTTAAGCTTGAACAATCCTCCATGAAAACTATTTGGATGATTCAGAAAGCTTTCGGGGATGATACGAAGAGTGCAGCGCAAATAAAAGTGTGACGCAAATGCTTCAAAGATGGTCGAGAATCTGTTGAACGTGATCCAGGGTCTAAAAGGCCTGCAACAAACAGAGCACCTGAGATTGTTGAACATGTATGGATTTGGTTAAGACAGACTGGGAGAACTGTGTGAGGTGCCAAGGTGCCTACTTTGAAGTAGACTAAGGCATCATTGTCCTATGTATGATGTTTCTTGTATCTTGTGTCTTCTTCAATAAATGTCTCTATTTTTCATATTACATGTCTGGATACTTTTCAGACAGACTCTATATCTATCTATCTGTATGTATATACGTCTTACATACAACACAACAACAAGAAAACCAATTAAATTATGGGCAAATGATTTGAATAGATATTTCTTCAAAGAAGATGTACAACTTGTCAATAAGAACATAAAAAGATTCTCAACATCATTACCCATCAAGGAAATGCAAATCAAAATGACAATGACATATCACTTCACACCTTTAGGGTGGCTATAATCAAATATCTCATAAGTAAAAGCACATGGTGGCAAGGATGTGGAGCTACTAGAATCTTCATACACTGCTGGCAGGGATGTAAAATGGTGCAGCTGCTTTAGAAAACAGTCTAGCAGTTCCTTGAACAGTCATGGAGTTACCACATGACCCAGTAATTCTGCGCCTAGGTGTAGTCCCAAGAGAAATGAAAACGTATGTCCATGCAAAGACTTGACACAAATGTAATTCAAATAGCCAAAGGTGGAAACAACTCATATGTCTACCAACTGATAAACGGATAAACAAATGTGGTATATCCATAAAACAGAATATTATTCAGTCATAAAAAGGAATGAAGTACTAAAATGACAACATGAATGAGCCTAGAAAAAATTTATCTAAGTGAAAGAAACCAGGTGCAAAAAGCCTCATGCTTTATGATTCCATTTATATAAAATGTCCAGAATAGGTAAATCCATAGAGATTGAAAGAAAATTGAAGGGGCTGAAGGAAGGGGGAATGAGGAGTCAGTGCTAATGAGGATAGGTTTTTTTTTTAAGGGTTGATAGATGTTTTAGAACCACATAATGATGGCATTTGCACACTTTGTGAATATACTAAAAATAACCGAATTGTACACTTCAGAAAGGTTTTATGGCTTGTGAATTATATCTCAATTTTTAAAATGTTTAAAATGTTTTTAAAAACCAATTGACCATATTTGTGTAGGTCTATTTCTGGACTCTCTAATCTCTAATCTGCTTCACTGGTAAACACATGTATCTGTCCCTTCACTGTACCATATTGACTTATTGCTGTAGCTATATAATTAAGTCTTAAAATTAGTAGTGTGAATCCTTGATCATTTTTTTTTTTGAGATAGAGTCTCACTCTGTCACCCAGGCTAGAGTGCCGTGGTGTCAGCCTAGCTCACAGCAACCTCAAATTCCTGGGCTCAGGCGATCCTCCTGCCTCAGCCTCCTGAGTAGCTGGGACTACAGGCATGCGCTACCATGCCTGGCTAATATTTTCTATATATTTTTAGTTGGTAAATTAATTTCTTTCTATTTTTAGTAGAGACGGGGTCTCGCTCTTGCTCAGGCTAGTTTCAAATTCCTGACCTTGAACAATCCTCCCGCCTCGGCCTCCCAGAGTGCTAGGATTATAGGCGTGAGCCACCACACCCGACCTGTTTGTTTATTCTCTTTATTTTTTTGTTCTATTTTTCCCTTCCTTCTTTCATTTGGATTATTTGAATATTTTTAGTATTACATTATCATTTAACCCTTAAGAATTTTTAACTATATTTCTTTGTACTCTTTAAGTGGTTGCACTGTGGATTACAATATACATTCTTAACTTTTCACAATCTACACAAAATTAATATTTTATTAGTTCCAGTGGAATTTAAAAATCTTAGTTGTTTGTTATATTTACCCAAATATTTGCCATTTTTGTTATTTCTTCCTTAATTCTTGATATTCCAAGCTTGCTTCTGGCATCATTTCCAGAGAAAATGGAAGATGTGACTGAATTGTTACAATCTCATGATAAAACTTTAACAGATAAAGAGTTACTTTGTATGGATGAGCAGAGAAAGTGGTTTCTTGAGATGGAATCTATTCCTGGTAAAGATGCTGTGAACATTAGTTTTTTTGCTTTGTTTTGTTTTTAAGAGAAAATTTTTCCTTCATCTTTTTTCTTTGACTTTTTTTCAATATTTTTTCTTTATATATATATATATACATATATATTTAGCAATTTATGCTGCGACTGGTCATGGATTTATTTTAGTTTATCCTCTTTGGAATGCATTGAGCTTCTTGAATGTGTAGGTTTATATCTTTCAGCAAATTTGGGAAGTTTTCTACCAGTATTTCTTCAAATGTAGCCATATCTTGGAGATATTACAGGTTTGGTTCCAAATCACTACAATAAAGTGAGTCACATGAGTTTTGTTGTTTCCTGGTGCATATAAAAATTATGTTTACGTGATACTGTAGTCTATTAAGTGTGCAATAGTACAACTATTGTCTAAAAACTGGACATAGCTGAATTTAAAAATACTTTATTGCTAAAAAATTCTAATGATCATTAGAAGCTTCAGAGCATTGTAATTTTCTTGCAGGTGGAGGTCTTGCCTCGATGTTTAAGGCAGCTGACTTATCGGGTTGGTGGTCACTGAAGGCTGAGGTGTCTGTGGCAATTTCTTAAAATAAGTCAACAATAAGCTTTGCTATGATGATTGAATCTTGTTTTCACCAACGATTTCTCTGTAGCATGCAAAGCTATTTGATAGCATTTTACCCACAGTAGAACTTCTTTCAAAATTGGAGTCTGTCCTCTCAAATCTGTTGCTGCTTAGTTGATAACTAAGTTTATGTAAGATTCTAAATCCTTTGTTGACATGTCAACAATATTCACAGCACCTTCACCAGGAATAGATTCCATCTCAAGAAACCACTTTCTTTGTTCATCAGTAAAAGAAACTCTTTTATCTGTTAAGGTTTTTTTTTCTGTCAAAGTTTACTATATTTCAATTACACTAAAGAATGTTTATAAGCTCTAAGTAAGTGTACTTAGCTTTAGGCTTATACATTTTAAGCAAGAGAGCAAGGCACACACAATACATTTTTTATTCTGCATGGTTAATGTACAAAATATCCCCACTTCCCTTGAGAAAGAGTATCATAATCTAAAAGACACTTTGATGAACACTGAATATTAAAAACATTATATGATACTATATAAGTGAATTGAAGTGAACATAAACACATATTGTCCAAATATTCAATAGTCTAAGAATACATCACAGCATCAATAATATGAAGAAAGATGCTTGGATTTATTTTTAAATTCAAAATTCTTCTGGTTGTTCTCCACCGGGAGGGCTTAGAGGTGAAAAGGTAATCAGGTTACTACCAAAGGAAATGTGTCTGGAATGTTCTTGATATCTCCCCTCTAGTTGAGTGAATGGATTACTGTAGTTTAGGCCTGGTGAATCAAGAAGGTGGCATTCAGTAGTAAGACTTTCATTATCAAAAGTACTGACTGAGAAATTTTAGTTTCTTCTTCTTGTGAGACGTTATTTTGTGATGGTATATTTTTTTCAGGGCTACTCATCAAAACATCATGTGATGTAATTGAAGAATTTAGTTCGATTCCCTCCACAATCTGTTAAAGTTTTATCATGAGCTTGTAACAGTTCAGTCACATCTTCAGGCTCTACTTCTAATTCTAGTTCTCTTGCTCTTTCCACCACATCTGCAGTGACTTCCTCCACTGAAATCTTGGGCCCCTCCAAGTCATCCATGAGGTTTGGAATCAACCTGTTCTAAACTCCCATTAATGTTGGTATTTTGACCTCCTCCCATGAATGGCAAATGTTCTTAATGACATCTACAATGGTGAATCCTTCCCAGAAGATTTTCCTTTTACATTGCTCAGATCTGTCAGAAAAATCACTATTTATGGCAGCTAGAGCCTTATGAAATATATTCTTAAATTATAAGACTCTAAAGTCAAAGTTACTAGTTGTTGTATTAGCAGGCATGAAAACAACATTAATCTCCTTGTACATCTCTTGGTGACCTGGTGCATTGTCAACGAGCAGTAATATTTTAAAGGAAACTTTTTTTCTGAGTAGTAGGTTTCAACATTGGGCTTTAAATATTCTGTAATCCATGCTATAAACAGATGTGCTTTCATTCAGGCATTATTGCTCCATTTCTAGAGCACAGGTAGAATAGATTTAGGATAATTCTTAAGGACCCCAAGATTTTCAGAATGATGAACGAGCATTGGCTTCATCTTAAAGTCACCAGCTGCATTAGTCCCTAACAAGAGCATCAGCCTGTCCTTTGATGTCAGGATTGACCTCTCTTCTCTAGCTATGAAAGTCACAGATGTCATCTTCTTAGAATAGAAGGCTATTTCATCTACACTGAAAATCTGTTATTTAGTATAGCCATCTTCATCAATTATTTTAGCTACATCTTGTGGATAACTTGCTGCAGCTTCTACAACAGCACTTGCTGCTTCACTTTGTATTTTTATATTATGAAGATGGCTTCTTTCCTTAAACCTCATGAACCAACTTCTGTTAGCTTCAGACTTTCCTTCCCAGCTTCTTCATTGGCCTAATTTTAATATTGTCATGTCTATAGGAATAGGATGACCCAAGGAGGGGGAGGAAGACGGGGGCAAGGCTGGTCAGTGGAGCAGTCAGAACATACACAACATTTATAGATTAAATTTGTAGTCTTACATGGGCATGGTTCATGGCACCTGCAAAACAAGTACAATAGTAGCCATCAAAGATCACTGATCACAGATCCCCATAACAGATATAATAACAATGGAAAAAATTTGAATAGTATGAGAATTACCAAAACATGACACAGAGAATCAAAGTGAGCACATGCTATTGGAAAAATGGTGCCAATAGACTTGCTTCACTCAGGGTTGCCGCAGGCCTTCAACTTGTAAAAAACAAAGTATCTGTGAAGTGCAATAAAACAAGGTATACCTGTATCATTTCATTGCCACAGTGTTTCTCTTCTCTCTTTGTGACTCAATGTTTGTTCTTTCCGTAATATTCCATAGATTCCTCATGCTGTGTTCATTAATGTTTTTTTCTCTGTTGTTCAGATCAGATAGTTTCTATTGCTCTAGCTTCAAGTTTATGGACTCTTTCCTCTGTTCTTCATTCTGCCATTGAGCCCATCTAGTGAATTTTTAATTTCACTTGTTTGTAGCTTTCAGTTCTCAGATTTTCCTTTGGTTCTTGTTTATACCTTTTCTTTGCTAAGATTTTCAATCCTTCCTTTGATCTCAAGAGTTTCCCCTTAATTATTGCAGCATAGTTATAATAGCTGCTTTAAGTCTTTGATAATTCCAATATCTGTGTCATTTCGGGGTTGGTGCCTTTTGGTTCTCTTTTCCCTTGTAGGTTGAGAGTGTTCTGGTTCTTCAAATGTAAGGTATTTTGGGCTGTATCTGAACATTTTGAATATTATCTCATAAGACTCTGTATCTTGTTTAAATCCTAAAGAGAATTCTGATGTTTTTGTTTTAACAGACAATTGACCTGGTTGGGTTTGGGCTATAGATTCTGACTCACCATCTGTCAGCTGTGGGTCCCATGTCAATTCAGTTCCCAGAGGCCTTGCAATGCTGCTCAATCCACTCTGCCTGTGCATCCTCCACATGCCTGCCTGGGACCAGAGTGACAGTCTACCTTTTTGCTCAATTCTCCAAGCCTGTGGTGTGCTGTGTAGGGGCAGATCCATGCATGTGCAGCTCAGAGGTGAGCCCAGGAATTCATACACAACCCCATGTGCTTACTCTCTCGAGCTCCTCCCTCTCCATGAGCTCCAGCTCCCTGGAGCCTCCCTTTCCCATTCTGTGGCCAGAAAGCCAGGGCTTTAGCTCCTCACTCTGCTGCACGCTTCCCACAAGAGTGACTGCACCCAGGGCCAGTCTGTGGGAGGACACAGTGAGAGAAAAAAACAATGAGACTTTGTCCCTAACTCTGTACCATGGTCCTTCTGGTCAGAGAGTAGGTTTCCTGTCCCCTGCGTTGCTGTCACTACTGCTGGCTGTGGGATTGCTTGGGGCCCGGCAGGGCAAGATCAGGAAAATAACCAGTTTATTCTCTACTTTCTGTGACTCTCAGGAATCCCCTTTCCTGCTCCCCAGAGCAGGGAGAGAGGGCTCCTCTGGGGGCTCTTTCTGTCCACACCCATTGTGCCCTCCCAGGTTTCGGGGGGCCTTTGAGCCCAGGCTGGGCAATACTGGAGAAAAAGTAAATGGGACATGCACCGCCAGTTTGGCGGCACTTCAGCTTCTGGACTTGTTCCCCCATCTGCCGGCCATGTCCTTTTCAGAGTCCTCAGAGAGCTGCCCCTGCCTTCTGTCCAGGAATCTCGGCTTCACTCGGCAGAGAGACAGGGTGAAATATGCTTATTCCATCCTGCCCAGACCAAGAACTTCCATCCAGTGAATTTTTCATTTCAGATATTGTGTTTATTCAGCTCTAGACTTTCCATTTGTTCCTTTCTTTTTATGGTTTCAATGTCTCCCCTCAATATGTTCACATTTTTCTTTAAATCCTTGAATATAATAGTTGTTTTAAAGGCAGTGACTGCTAATTCTATCATCTTTGTTATTTCGTGGTTACTATTGACTCATTTTTTTCTTCTGGTCAAGGGTTATATTTTCCCACCTTTTTGCATGTTTAATAATTTTTATGGAATGGTACACTTGAGAATATTATATTGTTGAATATCCAGATTTTGTTGTCTTCCTTTAGAAGGTGTTGCATTTTGTTCTGATAGGCACTTAATTCCTTTGTCCAGCAACTTGAAGCTTTCAAAACTTGTTAAACGTTGTTAAGCTTTTATCTAAGGATATTTCTTTCTACAGTCTCTATTGAACTAGTCATGTGTCACTTAATGACAGGGATATGTTCTGAGAAAGGTGCTGTTCAGCTATTTTGTCAGTATATGAACATCATAAAGTGCATTTACACAAACCCAGAAGGTACAGCCTACTCCACACCTAGGCTATATGGTATATGTGTATGTGTGTGTATGTGTGTGTGTGTACATGTATTGTTCCTAGGCTACAGACCTGTACAGCATGCCACTATACTGAATACTGTAGGCAACTGTCACACAATGGTAAGGATTTATGTATCTAAACATAGCAAAGGTTATGCATTGCATTATGACTTCACATGGGTATTATATCACTAGGCGATAGGAATTTTTCAGCTCCATGATAATCTCATGGGACCACTCTTGTATATACAATCCATTGTTGACCAAAACATTTCTATGTGGCCTGTGACTGTAACCTGGTGTTCAGTAAGGCTGGCCAGAACTCTAGTGCCTCCCAACTCCATGCAGATTTATGAACCCTTTTTTTCTGCCTGGACACCTCCTACTCAATTCTCTGCCCTACGAATTCCAGCTTCCTCAGCCTCCCCTCATCCTAGTCTCTGTCTCCCCAGCTCAGTGAGACCGCACTGTTCTCTGTGGGACCCCCTCTCTGCACCAGGGTCTGCAGGCAAGAAGCCAGGCAAATTGCAGGGTTCATGCTATTTGCTCAGCTTCTCTGAGGGCTCACATTCCTGCACTGCCTGTTGCCCAAATCTGCAAGTAGTAGTTCCATACATTTTGTCTGGTTTTCAACTTGTTTGCAGCAGGAAGGCTAATCTGCTGCCAGTTGTTCTGTCATGACTAGAAGTAGAAGTCTGCTTATTTTAATTAGAATTATTGAACGATGTATGTGACTGTTTTGACATCCTATAGGAGAAGCTCTAAACAGCTTTTTAAAAATGTGACCTGATGAAGAAAATAGAGTTAGAAATTTAACTGGAGTTTTTTAAAGCTTGATTGCATTTTCAGATAAATTTGACACACCCCCATGAAAGTGTCTTAAGAAGATCCAGAGCCGTTGCTTAGAAAATGGCTACCACACTGTAACTCGTGTCTGCAGAAGGGATTAAAAACAAACTTGTACTCCTTATTGTTATTGCAAGAGTCATACTTACTCATCATTGAAAATTTAGAATACAATGGCAGCCTCCCCCCACCACAAAAAGAATCACCCACAATTTCCATCATTTAGTGATTGTCACTCTTTTTATTGTAGTGCCTAAACATGTGGACTCTATTTCTGATATATACACACAAGTAGTTTTGTATGAAAATTAACTCATAATGTGTGACTTCTGCAAATGTTATTTTTGAGTCTGCCTAGCAGGATGCACCTGACGGACAAACTAGGGAGCTTGTCACTAACACTGCAGATCAGTTATTTGCTGCACTGCCCTGAAGTGGGCTCCTGGCTGCGTCTGGATGTATTCTGAGCGGATGAGTTGACAGGGAAGGCTCCTAGTCTGCGGTTGCTTGGAGGACAGGGGAGTGTCCCTTGCTTCCCTGTGCCTGGGATTGGGCACAGAGAGAATCTACTCATAATTGTATCAGCCCCTCCCTCATCCGTACCCCCATGAGGCAGGAGAGCAGACAGGGGCCCTGAGGGACCATCTGTCCCAATAGTCCATAGAATCCTCCTAAATTCACTCATTTGCAATGTTTGTCCTCATTTCATCTAAAAAAATAATGACGTGAAGCAGGCTGAAATATAAGACACTGATTCAAGAAAACTTTATTGCAAAAATGATTTTTTTTAAAAGGCAGGTTATAAAAAGACAGGATAACTGTACTAAGAAACTTTAGACAAAGGTTAATTGCTGTGAAAAGCTTAATTATTTAAAATTGACCTTCTTGGCAGCCAGGGCAAAAAAGGAAAATAAAGAGTAATATGAATCTCTTGTTATCTAACACAGTTGCACGATTCCTTATCAGAAGCCCTTGGGGGTGGATGTTTTTCTGAATTCAGAACATTTGGATTTTAGACCAGTGTTAATGTTGGTTCACGATATATATTAAGTAACACCGCAATGGGATCCGGAGGGCAACTCTTACCTAGCACATTCATATTTCTGCAGTGAAATATGTAAATATTCACATTAAGACTTTATCCTCCTCTCTCACCAGGTCAGATTTGCCACTGAATGAGTTTGCCATTAATTTATGGGAAAAGTCTTGGTTTTCAGAAATACTTAGGTTTCGGAACTGTGCATTAGAGACTGCGGCCTGTAACAGAAGCTGTTAATTAATCTCTAGGGAGGGGAAACTGTTTTCCTACTTCAGAAATCTAATACCATGTGGACCTTAGAGATATTGCACAACAAAATGGGCCAGTTCCCCAATGGATGTTTTACAAAGAAAAATGCATTGTGTTGACAAACCCTACTGAACGCTATTGGTTGGGCATCTGGCCTGCCACCAGGATGCCAGGGAGGGGGGTGGGAGAGGGCAGGACACAGCTGTGAGTGAGAGACGACCTCAGCCCTTCAGGTACACATGGTGGGGTGGAGTGCTGTTGTCGCAGGGTCACAGCACAAAGGTGGCAGGGATTGAATCCTGGGACAAGGCCAGGGACTGAATCAGAAGAGGCTTTGTAGGGGCAGGGCCAAGTGTAGGGTGTTTGGCTGCAAGGAACAAAGACCCAGGCTCAAGCTGGACGGAGCGGTCAGATGGATGATCTCGCAACAGGAAGTGCACTGCCAGAGTGGCAGCGGGCACCCCATGCCAGGCCCCAGGTGTCTCCCTGGGTTTGGCCCTCCTCAGGGCGTGGACTCACCCTTGGCTGGTAAAAGATGTGACATCCTGACATGGCAAAAGTCCAGTGAAACCTGCTAGACCATTACTTCCCGTGGGTCTACTTTATCAGAAAGAAAAGCTTATCCAGGAACTCCCGACAGACTGCTAAAGGTGACTCCACAGCAGGACAGGGTCCCCAACAGGACAGGGTCCCCAGCACCCCAGCGAGAGAGGTGAGAGTAGAATGGCTGGCGGTGGCCAACCAGGACTGGTCCCTACATCACTGTCGGGGAGGAGGGGGTGCGTCAAAGTGGGCCTCACAAGTGAGGAAAGGGGGCAATGGCCGAGGCCAGCCACCCCCTGGGCCTGCCTGGGTTGGGGAGGGGGGTGTGGGGAGGACAAGATGGAGATAGAGGGGATGACTACCAAGAGACATCACTGTGTCTTGAGCTGGTGGAGAGAGAAGCCAGGAGGAGCCAGGAGCTGGATGGGGTGTGGAAAGCTTCAGGGAGCAGCACAAGTGGAGGGCGGGGCTCAGGCTCCGCCCCAGCTCAGGCAGATGCGGGCACGGTCAGGGCCTCAGGGCTGCTGGGCACAGCACAGATAAAAGCCCACCTGCTCTACACCCACCCGGGGAGGACAAGCTGTGTTTCTTCTCTACACATATGCAACATTCTATCTCTACACACGCAACACTCTGCTCTCCAGATGTGTGGGTTGTTTCCTCCACCCCAGGCAGTTCAGTTCTCCAGTTCTCTGCAATTCTGACACAATCGGCCCAGATAGTGTCAGCGCCCACAAGTCGCGGGCTCAGCCCCTCAAAACCGTCCCCACATCCATTTGCCAACCTATGCTTCTGACTGACGGACTGTAAATCAGGGGTTCCCATAACCCCCTCCTTGGGTTCAATCCTTTGCTAGAGTGGCTCACAGAACTCAGGCGGGAAACACTTTACTTAGTTTAACTACCGTGTTTCCCCCAAAATAAGACCTACCCATAAAATAAACCCTAGCAGGAATTCTAAGCATTTGCGCAATAGAAGCCCTACCCAGAAAATAAGACCTAGTGATGGGCGTGGCTATGCAGCGTATATGCACAACCCATGCATTTCGTCATAGAGCGGGTAAAGAAGACGAGCAGCCCTTCCCATCTGCCCCATGAGAGCTCTATTGCTCAACATGAGAGATTGGGGCCAATGGTTCTAAAGGAAATAGAGTCGCAAGAAATTCAGGATGGAATTCAGGGTTTGGAGAGTTACGATGATGTTCCAGAAGAAGACGACTTAACTATATTTGAATAAATGTAGATTGTTGTACCGTACTTAAAAAAAATAACACATCCCCTGAAAATAAGTCCTAGGGTGTCTTCTTGAGGAAAAATAAATATAAGACCCTGTCTTATTTTGGGGGAAACACGGTAGTTTATTATGAAAGATAGTACAAAGAATCCAGATAAACAGCCAGATGGAAGAGACCCACAGGGAAAGGCGTATGGAAACGGATGCGGGGCTTCTGTGCTCTTTCCAGGTGTGCCACCCTCTGGGAACCTCCTCGTGCTCAGCTACCTGGACACGCTCAAAAATGTAGGCTCTGACTTATAGGCATGATTGAGTACCCATTGGCCATTGGTGATCAACTCCTCCTTCAGCCCTCCTCCCCTCTCTGAAGAAGGTCAAGGTCAGGTAGGGTAGTAGGGCTGAAAATCCCAGCGCTGTAATTGGTGGTTTGTTCCCTTGGCAACCAGCCCCCATCCAGAGGCTATGCAGGAGCCCCCAGCCACCAGTCACCATGTTAGCACACAAAAAGACATTATGACTTCAGAGATTCCTTGGGTTTTAGGAGCTGTGTGCCAGGAAAAGGAGGGGAGGTAGACACTAAAAGGCCAAATATATATTTCTCACTATGTCTTAACATCACGAGGTCCTGGTGTAGGAAAGCAATGGGTTAAGCTAGATAAGAGTTGATGAAATCTCTTCTGTCCATTTCCCTTGACACCTAAGTCTTCACAACCACCTGCAAGGCCAGGCTAGAATGCAGCATCCTGGCATCTGTGAAATCCCACCCAGGGATGTGGCTCCAGCCCCACCTTCTCCCTGTCTGTCCCACAGTCAAACCGGCCCAGCCTAGCTGGGCAGGCTGCATGGGCTGGGGGCATGGGGGTTTCACTGGACACAGCCACCCCTGGTGGCCCTGGGCCCACAGGTGTGTGAACACCTTACGGGGAAGAGACCGGGAGGCCCACGAGCCCAGCTGGTGGGGCTGGTTGATTGGGAGGAAATTCCAGGTCTTGGAGTCTGGAGTATGACCTAGAAGGGGCACAGGCTCTGGGTGGGCACATCCCTGGGGTCCACAGACACCTTGCCCATGGGGTCGTGGGGAGGGGCACCGCTGGAGGAAGGCCCAGAACAGAGGCTCCTCTTGCTGGCCCTGAGGGTGGCACTGGCCTCCATGCAGAGGGTGATGGGAGATGCAAGGAACAAGGGGAGGGAGGATTCTGGAGGGACACCCTGAGTCCTGGCCTGGGACAAGAGAAGGACAGAGCCCCCTTCATCAAGATGGGGCCTTCCAGACAAACAGCCAGGCTTGCATTCTCTGCACATTAGTTTGGGGTCGTCGTGAGTATTTTAAAACGGCATAGTGTTCCACTGTGCATCTCGGGTACACATAACATCCCGCTATGCTTGCCAGGCCCGGAGTGCAGGCCACACGGTGTGGGGGCTTGGAAAGGGGAGGAGCCAGAGTGGCCTACCCCGCACTAAGCGAGGAAGGAGGACCCTCTGCTTCCCTTGCTGGGGGTGCTGTGTTGGTTTGTTTGTTAGTCTGTGAGAGCTGTGAGCATGCCAGAGGGCTCACGGGACAGGGCGGAGGTGCTCGCCGTCTTCGTTCAGTGTGAAGCTGCACTCCTGGCGGGCAACCCCGGGCTCAGGCCTCCTCTTCTCCACACAGCCAGTCAGCCCAGGCTGAGGCCCTGGGTCACAGGAAGGGAAAGGGAGTGTGCAGGAGCCCAGGGTTGAGGCCCTGGGGCCTGCCTCTGCCACACAGGGGTCCCTGAGGCCGGCATCAAGGCTCCTTAACACCAAGAACACTGGATTCAAAGCCCGTGTCACAGGGAAAAGGCCAGTGACAGAGACACAAGGACCAGGCTCTGGGTGAAGTTGGGGTGTGGGGGCCGATCCCAGAATGAGCCCAGTTGGAGTCCCCTGGATGACAGGTCGGGCTCAGATGCAAGGCTGCCGAGTCCTGACCAGGAGGAAGACGGTGGAACACACCCAACCCGGCCACTGCCCACCCTCGCCGTCACGTGCCTGCCCGCCAGAGGCCCACAATGCGGCTTTGTGTGGCAGCTGGCTCCGAGCACACAGACAGTGTCTGGGGCAGTGCTGGCCAGCGGCAGTGCCAGCCCTGGAAGCCAGAGATGCCAGGCAGGGGAGGGAGGAGCCACCACACCCAACCCCTCTCAGGCCCCAGGCCAGGTGCTGTCCAGGAAACACCTGGGTTGGCCAGGCTTCTTCAGGGGACACCCTGGACCCCTGGGGGCTGTGTCTGTGGAGCAGGAAACCTTCAGCAGAGGCTTAGCCATCAGTCCCCAACTAGCAGGGCTTGCTGGGCACCCTGGGATCCCCAGGCCACTCTGCTGGACCGGGTCAGCCTGCCCCGGGGGTTCCCGACAGAGCCCCCCCGTCACAGGACAATGCAACTTTTATTAACAAAATACTAAATTTTTCTGTGTTTTTAAATACGAGTTTTTTTTTTTAATGTTAAAACATCCTTTTTAAATGAAATGGCTATGGCAGATAGAGGTTGTTCTTGTGACGACAACATTTAATGGGCAAAATTAAAAGTCAGCCACTCCTTTTTCATCTTTTTTAAAATTTGGTTCCCAAATCCCCCAACCATTGATAGCCGCCCCCGCCCCCCACGCTGGCCGGGCTGGCCGGGCACCTCATGGGAGGCAGTTGGGCAGTCGGTTGAGCCAACGGTGGGCAAAGACATGTCTGCAGGGCCCTGGGAGAGAGAAGCCCAGAGTCTCCAGGGCCCGGGGCCCTCCTGAGCTGGGACCTTCTTCCCTCTGGAGCAGGGATAGCACTGACTCTCCCTTCCCCGCCCTCTTGCGCCTCCAGACGCAAGCCCGCCAGTGCAGCCCTGAGCTCCCCTCCAGCTGTAGGCAGGGCCTGGGAGTCGGCCAGAGCGGGACCCTGTTTTCCTGCAGTCTGGCTCCTAGGAACACCCTTGGTGAGGCCGGACAGGAAGCCCCCTCCTCAGTTCTTCCCTCGGCAGCTGAGGGTGGTGTCGGTGGGCCCTCCCGGTCCTCAGGCAGTTGCCTGAGTGTGGCTTCACATAGCATTCGGTAGGCACAGGCTTCCCGCCTGAGCACCTTCACCTGGGTATGAGAAGAATGGCCGACCTTCGGCCACTGGGCGCAGGGCCCTGCCTGGCGGGGGTGGCTGCTCAATGTGGGCAGGGACAGCCCTTCTGCCACAGGTGCCCAGGTGCAAGAGTCCTCTGGGATCCTGCAGACACAGGGATTCCCCAGGGCCTTAATATGGGCAAACCCCACAGGAGATCGTATCAGGCCAGAAGCTGGTCCCCAGGGAATTAGGCCATCTGGAGAGAGGGGCTGTCAGGAAAGTTGATTCTCATTCATGGAAACGTTTGAGAAGCAAACCCAGGGAATGTCTGTTTTAGTTCTTCTCCTCGAATGACATGGTAATGTGTCAGACTTAATTTAAGAAATACCCTCAGATATTTTTATTTCCTTTTTGCATTGGATTTGCATTGAGGTTTCTGAGAAACGCAAAAAGGCCTTTCTACCTGGGCCTGAGCCTCACAAGATTTTTTAACCTGTTTCAGTCCTGTGTGTGGTCAGGTGCCGTTGGTTGCTGAGACAGCCTTTCCCAGGCCAGCGGAGAAAGGCCCCAGCCCCACGGGGCTCGGGGAGCTCTGCCTGCCCGAAGTGCCCCGTGGACGCCCTCCTCAGGAGGAGGCAAGGGAAGGGGTCGGGGCTTGGAATAGCTCCCCCCATACAGGGTTTTCTGTGTGCACGGAGGGTGCTGGGGGGACTGTGGGGCAGAGGGAAGTTGGCACACCCTCACTGTATGCCACGACACCCATCCTGGGACCCCTGAATCCGGCCCAACCCCTACGGAGTTCAGGGTCTGGTAGGAATCCCAGGGGCGAATGAACAGAAGCAGCTGTAAAGAACTGCACAGTGCCGGGTTGCTGGGAGAGAGGCGTGCAGAGCTGGCTCTCAGAACAGAGAAAGCAATGCCCAGGGGTGTGTTCCAGGCCAGGGCAGGCACGGGGGGCCAAGAGGAAGCGTTTGTTCTGTAAAGTACAGTGTGCATTCTGGCTGGAGGGTTGCTTAGCCATCTTGACTGGCTTTAAGTCCAAATCACCTGGGCATGAGCTTCTGCAGAGCAGGACTCCCTGGCTCTTCCATGGCCCCAGGAGAGGCTGGTGGAGCACCTGGAGCCAGGGGAAGGGGTGGGGGTGTGGGTAGGGACAGGGGAGTGGAACATGTCACCTCTCTGAACCAGTTTTCTCATCTGTGAAGTTGAGATGGGTGGGGGAGATAAAAACTCAGAGATCCCTGGAGAATCTCCTCTAGGAATGTGAGGGGTGGGGCGGATGCCAGTGCCAGGCACTGAGGGGTCAGAGAGGCACAGCAGGAGAGGCCCTAGACTAGCCCCTGGGTTGCTTGAGAGTGATCTCAGCCCCCTTAGCTGCCCCGTGGGTGTCCCTGCCTGGCCCAGGCCCAGAGGTGAGACGGCGCACAGCTGTTTCCAGACCTTGTTGCTGTGGGCTCCCAGGGCTTCCTCCATCAGAAATGAGTGGGGGACCCTCCAGCACCTGGTTCCCTCTCTGACACTCACTTTCCAGCCAGAGTCAGAAGGTGCTGGGCATCTCACGCTGCCAGGACCTAGTGAATATAGGGGTGCTGGGGAGGGGAGGCACCGTGGAGAGCTGGGTGTAAGCCTGAACCGGCTGGTGCTGAGCTGCGGGTATCTAACCAGCAGGGGTCTGAGCCCACGCCCTGGAATCTCAGGCAGGGCCACCAAGGCCAGGCTAAGCCCAGTGATCGTCCCCAAAGCCTCAAAGTGCCTGTGGAAGCACGCTGGTAGGGCAACATTTAAGCCCCCAAAAGCATAATCTGAGCAGGTTCAATCTAAAACAGAGTCCAATATCTAAATGACAGATGCTTAATTTCTCACAATATTTCTGTCATTATGCTAGGGCAGATATTCTTGGTTTGTTCAAGAACTGGGGGGATTTTTTTTTTGGAGTTGTTGTATAGCATAAACAAGACCACACCCCAAACAAGACCCCTGGGCAGCGCTGGGCCCTTAAGCTGTGCTCAGAGGAATCACCTTGCCCATGTGGCATTCCCATCTGGCCCAAGGGTGAGGTTGTGCCAATAGCCCAGAGCCCCAGCCTCCTCACCTGGGTCCATCTGGCCGCAAGAGGGGTTCGGGGGTCTGACTCCACCTGGGCATGGGTGGTGGGAGGTGACCGGACTCCAGCCTCCTCTAAAGCCTTGCCTCTCAGCTCTCACCCTCCACTCTGCCAGGCAATTGCTCTGCAGAAGATAAAACTATTCCTATAAAGATTAGAGATCATGCACTGGCAGGAATGCCTGTGAAAGGCGATAGGAACACAAATTCACATCATGGGGATCTCAGACTTTCCTCCCCCAACAGCTGAGAGTGAATGAGGCCCAAGAGGGCCTCCTGCAAAGCTGCTGGCACAAGATGTCGTTTCATCTTAAAATGTCATGGGGATATTGTATGCTGTTCATCATACTCCTGCCTTTGTTTTAACTGCTTTTTAAAAGGTGTTTTAAAGTGTTCACTGTTGGCGTATGGAGTGTGGCCATGACCACAGCCCTACAGCACTAGTGTGAGTGGGGGTCTGGAGCCAGCCTGGCCTGTACCCCCCACCTGAGCTGGGCACAGGCCCGAGCGGGAGGGGATCACCTGAGAATCTACAGAAGGAAGGCCATCGAGGCACGTCTCCAGAAACTGACAGAAGCACAAACTGAATCACTTGCCTATTCCTGCCCCTGTATGGATCTACAAGGCCAGTCTCAACGGGGAAACAAAATGCTGCAACCCAGGCCAATGTGGACAGAGGGGAAGCTGCCTACTGCACCTGGCTGAGCAAGTGGCCACACCCGGGAGTCAGAGCTCATCTGCTGCCTTGCTCTGCAGGACCAGGCCTGGGAGGTGCTGAGCACCATGATCACCCTCCGACTGGCCCAGCTGGCAGCGTCCAGTGTGAGGTCTGCTTCATGTTATGGGACAAGGCCAGTGACCAGGGTGGTGCCTTCCTGGGAAACCACTCTTCCTTGGAGAGACAGGGATGGTGGAAATAGTTTCCAAGCAAGAAGAGCTGGGCTAGGGCTTGGGGTGGGGGCAGGGCAGGGGTGCTTGGAAAGCAGGCGGACAGTACCTGGTGGGTACTCACACCTGTGTTTCTGCCAAGGGCACCTGTGGGTATCTTGTCCAAGTTGGCCCGGGAGGCCAGGCAGCTCTCTAGCCCTGGTGAAATGCAATCTGCCCTTTTCCTCTTCTCTAGTCATTATTTATTTACATGAAAGAGGCTTTTATGACAAAAATTCAGGGCTGCACAGAGGGGACCAGGCCACCCCTCTGGGCCTGCGTGGGAGGCTAACAGCCTTTGAGTTTGCGGAGCCCGGTGCCTGCTTCAAAGCACGCTCCCAGCCTTCCTCTTGGTTTCTCCTCCCAGGCATCACAGTGCGGGGGTGTTGCGGGTCAGATCCTCATTTTACAGGTGAAGAGACTGAGGTGGGGTTACAGAGGACGTGGCCTGGAGGCAGCCCTGACGATGGCCTGCAGCCTCTTCCTGTGCTGTGGGTGCTGCTGCAGTCTGAAAATGACAACTGCCTGTTGTTGCCATGGCGACTGTGTTATTCCTTCCCGCAGAGCTGTGCACCCCATCTCGCCCCAACAGTCTGTCTGGTTTTGCAGGAGAGAGCTGCTATGTGTGTGTGTGCATGTGTGTGTGTGTGTGTGTGTGTGTGTGTGAGAGAGAGAGAGAGAGAGAGACTGAGACAGAGAGAGAGAGACAGACAGAGACAGAGAAAGAGAGAGGGAGAGAGAGATGGGCCCTCCATACACCTTCTGTCATCCTTCCTACTACACCCTGCCTCTTCCCGGGTCCAGCAGGCTGCCCGGGCCCCTGACAAGCTGGGCCACTCCTTTCATAGGGCATTGACATCGATGTTGGCTCATGCACACACTGTGCGGAGGGCTTTGCTTACCTCCCCTCTCCTTGTGAGCTCAGATCCTTTTATCATCACACAAAGGAGTGTGCTCCTTCCTGTGTTAGCTGCAGAGTGCTCTGTTACACAGATGGACAGACCATAATCTATGTAACCTGGCCCTCAGATGGACAGTTGGGCTGTTTCCAATCTCTGGCAGTTACAAGCAAATCTGCGAAGATTTGCACATGTGAGAATATTTGTAGCATTATTGGGAAATGAGCATATGCATTCCTAAGTTTAGTAAATATTGCCAAATCGCTGTGTGTCAGTATCATTCATTGCGTGCCTAGTACACGCCAGGCAGTGAACTCAACGTTTCACCTGGATTATTTTATTTCATCTCACCATGGCCCTAAAATAGGTTATTCTTATTCTCATTTTACAGATAAGCAAAACAAACCCAGGCTTAGAGAAATTCAGAAACTTGCTAGATCACCCTCTGGGGGGGGGAGGTGACAGACCCCTGAGTCTCTGGCCCTGACTCAGTAAGGGCACATGGGCCTAGCCTTGGGGTGTCTGCCCCACCCAGAGGGCACTTGGCCAGCCGCTAGTCCCTGGCACCTGCTCCCTAAACCCATTCATGCTTCACGTCGTGCCAGGAGTCTGTGGACCGGGCCTCCCCACGCCAGCCAGGCTCCCCCTGGAACAGGCTGCCCGGTCTCATTCTTCCAGACCAGCTGCACAATTCGGGCGATGTCCTCTGGCCTCTGTTTCTTTTCTCAGGTCCTGTCTCCTTCTGGCCAGATTGTGAGTTCTTGAGAGTCAGGGCCAGAGTCCGGAGCTCAGCGTGGCGCTCACCAAGCAGGGCCTGGGGAGCAGTGGCAGGGGGACAATGACAGATGCTAGCTAAGCCCGGGGAACCCAGGACACTTGGACAGGCCAGGGACCATGCTTCATGCTTCCTCTGACTCACAAAGTGGTTAGCATGCAAGGGAGGGAACTGGGGTAACCTCCGCCTGCATTTGCATGACAAAAGCCATTGCCCAGCGGCTCTCAACAGCTTTGTGGAGTGCTCACAGCCTTAGGGCAGAGCCTTGGGAATTGTTCCCGGCACAGGGCACAGGTCGTTCCTGGGCTCTGCAGGAACGCTGACAAAAGCCACATTGTGGGGCCTGTGGCAGCTGCCAACACCTGCTCCCTACACCGCTGCTGCTCCTCTGTACACCTGCTGCTCTGGCTAGGGACACGGCCAGGGCCAGACCCTGAGGCCATGGTCACCACCCAGAATGCCCTGGGGGAGTGGGGAACCTCCCCTGGTTCCCAAAGGGCCTGGGGAGATGACCCAGGGCTAGGCAGTAGTAAGGTTGAGTACTCTGGGGTCACCAGTGACTAACGGTGACCCTAGACTTGGAAGAAGGAAAAAAAACTGCAAACCACAGGTGTGCCGTGCCCACAACTGGGGCATTGCATTATTTGATGCTCTGTTCACAACAGGTGTTTTCTATACTCTTCAGACGGGGAAACAGGCTCAGAGAAGTTCACTAACTGGAGCCAGAATCACACAGCAGAGCCAGCCCAAGATTTGAAGGGATGGGCCCCTCAGGGCATGGCTGCTCTGACCCTTGTTCCACTCTCCCTTTCTGAGCATCTCAACTCTCTCTCTTCCTCTCTCCCTCCCTTTCACGGTGGCATCCTGCTGCCTCTGCCCTTGCCAAGCCCCTCAGGGTCCTGCCACCAGTAGGCGTCGCCTTCCTCATGGAGCTCTGCCCTTCAGCTGGGCAGAGTTCCCCAAGGGTCCTGGGGGCATGTCCATCATACCGGGATCCCCTAGTATCTTTTATGGACCCACAAACTCCTGTGGCCCCATGGAGCTTCTGGGCACAACCCCCTTCCTGGAAGCCCCTCCTGAGCCCCACTGCCTTCTCCCTGCGTGGTCCTGAGACCTGGCCGTGTGCTCCTGCCTTTTGGCACTGTTGGTACCTTGCCCAGAAACCCCACCTTAGTGCCGACAATCAGTCAACATTTGTGGCACTAGGTTAACTTTAGGACTGTATTCCAAGTGAGAATGTCGCAGCTACTCTGACTTACAGGAGAAAAGTCCATCCACATGTGTGCCGGCTCACAGGGAGCGGTCCTCCTTGAGGACCTGACAAAGGCAGGAACTGTGTAGGGAACGCTGCGACAGGTGCATCCCCTCCACATAGGAAGTCGGGGGCGACTGCCACTCAGAGTCACCTTGGGTCAGGAAGGCTGTGCCTCAAGCCTGGACACAGCTGTGAGGAGAGGGGTCCCCTCAAAGCCATGGTCTGCTCCCGAGGGACAAGGGGACACGGCCAGCCTGCAGAGACACAGAGGGGTGAGTCCATCCTCCCCACTCCCTGCGATCCCCTGTTGGGATGCCCCATGGTCCAAAACCAACGAGAGGATGGCCAGGGGAGCCCATAAGACCACTGGGATGTGAAGAGTAGAGTCCTCCGAGTAGCCTGGGAGCACAGCCCCCAGGGAAGAGCTAGAGCCCAGCTCCGTGGGACACCCGGACAGGAAGACAGGGCCATGGAAGGAGCAGCACCCAGCAGAGGGGGAAGCAGGGCTGAGCTCAAGCCTGAGGAGGAGACCAAAAAGAAATTTGGTTTTCTGGAAGGAGGTAGAGAGACTGGGTTGTGGTGTTTCAGGCTTCCTGGGTATGCTTATGAACTGTAGTAGAATCAGACAGCACCAAACTTCAGCGTGAAGAGGACTCGGCCCTGCTAACTCTGGGGCAGACTGCATTTCCTGAAGAATGCCATGATACTGTCTCCAGTTCCACATGCTCTTCTAGAACCTTGCTACCTCCCCAACAAGAGGTGGAATCTATGTCCCCAACTTCCCTTGAATCTGAGTGGGCTGTTGTGACTGCCTGACCCAGAGAGTAAGGTGGAAGTGCTGCCACCTTACTTTTATGACCTGAATGCCAGGTCGTAAAAATATCATGCACTTCCACCTTGATCTCCTGGGATACTTGCTCTTAGAATGTAGCACGCATGCCGAGAGGAAGCCCAAGAGTCTGTATATAGGTCTACTAGGAGAGGAACGAAGACCCTCCATCCACAGCCCTGGCTGAGCCGCCATGAACAACCAGCACCAATGTGAGTGCACCATCTCGGAAGCGGGTCCTCCTGCCCTGGTTGACCCTCCCCACTGACCCTGCATGGAGCAGAAACGAGTCATCCTCTCTAAGCCTGTCCAAACAGCAGAGTTGTGAGCAAAATAAATGGTGGCTGTTTGTTTTAAGCTACCAAGTTTGGGGTGGTTTTATGCGGCAATAGTAACCCACTTCAAATGAGGAAACTGAGCTCCATAAAGCAGAGGGGATCTGCATAAGTGTCCCCAGGGGGGCTGTGGTAGAGACGTGACTCCAGGACGCCTGAGCAGGAGATAAGTGTCCTGGCTGATGTTGGAGAGGATGAAAGTACTGCTCAATTATCCTGGAAATGAGCCCTCAGAGATCAGAGGAGCTGTGTGCCAATGAAGGTGACCTGGGTTGCAAATGAGCCGAGGGTCTTGATGGAGCAGGCCTGGACTTCTCGCCAAATGGCAAACTCGGAGTCAGGACTGGGCTAAGAGCTCCTCTTCTTCATCTCTTCTCTCACACAGCATCCTCCCAGGCCTGTCTCCAGGAAGGTGCCAATGATCCTATCATGTATAATATTACCTATCCCCAAAGACCACAGCTGATTGGACCAGGAATGGGCCTTAGACCCCAAAGTTGGCCCATCCTTAGGTGGCCTATAACTTCGTCTGGCACAAGAGATTATGTCAAAAAGGATTTTTATGATTATATGAGTCAATTACTTTCCTTCAGCAACTTAATGTACAGATACCAAGAAAACTGGATCATTTGCAGAAGGACATGATATAGGAAGAGAGCCTAGAAATACCACGATGGGCTCTATGCAAGGGAGTTTTAAAGAAAGAACTATGATGAGTTTATCATTTAGGATCTGTGTTCATCTGACAGTAACTCTGGCTTAAATATCAAGAACTGTTAGCCCTCCCCCCATAAAAGAATTTCAGTGTTAGGCAGTCCAAGTAAGTCATGGGAAGTTCCATGATGTCACCAGGGGCCCAGGCTCCATCCAGCTTTCTCTTTGATTTTTAGCATATGCTTTCTAGTCTCATACTGACAGAGTGTATTCACAAAATGGCTCCTGGAGCACCAGCTATCACATCTGTATTTTAAATAGCCAGCAAGAGGAAGAGGCAGAGGCCAAATGCCAGCTGTTTCCTTTCCCATTCTTAAAAAGCTTTTGGCAAGCCTTGCCCAACAATTTGTTTACATCTCACTAACCTCCGACTCCTTCAAGGGAGGTCGGGAAATGTAGTCTTTTAGCCAGACATCTTGCTGGTTAGAATAAAATTACAGAAGGAGGAGAAATAATAGATATTGAGTAGTCATGGTGGTTTTGAAACATGTCCCCAAATTTTGGACATTTCTCTCTTCAGAAAGTAGAACGTAATTCCCCTCCTTTTGAATCTGGGCCAGACTTAGTAACTCAGAAGAGCCAACTAATAGAATATGACGGAAGTGATGTTATGGGATGTCTGAAGCTTGGCCATAGAAAAGATAGCTGTCACCCAGCTCTCTCTCTTGATCACTTGCTCTAGGTCAGGAAAGCCAGCTGCCATGTTGGGAGGATGCTCAAGCAGCCCTGTGGAAAGGTCCAAGTGGGGAGATGAAGTTTCCCACTAACAACCATTACCAACCTGCCAGCCATCTGAGTCAGCCATCGTGGAGGGAGATTCTCCAGCCCCGATCAGGCCTTCAGGTGACTGCAGTCCCAGTCATCGTCATGACTATAATTTTATGAGAGACAATCCCCCAGTTCAGCCAATCCCAAATCCACAGAAACTGTGAGCGTGGTGGTAAATGTTTATTGTTCTCTTGAGCCACTAAGCTTTGGGGTATTTTGTTATGCAGCAATAGCTACCTAACAAGCATCAGTTAGCAATGGTTGACACAACAAGTAAAAAGGGGAAACTAGTCTGTAGATGGCAGAAAAGAGCAAAGGAAAGATTCTTTTCCTGAAGAGAATCAGCGATTTTTACCCTTGAAGCTTTTTAATATATTTTTTAAATTAAATAATGTCACGACAAGGAAGCTGTTGAAGCATGAGACTATGGCCGTTGTGCCATATAGGGCCAGATCTGAGGGAGCCATAGTCCCTGCCGTCTCTCTGAGGAGGAGGCCGGGCTGCAAGGGCCCAGCACTGACACTGGCCAGATGGAAGAGTGGCATGGGGCCATCCCCCTCCCTCCAGAGGAGGCAGACAGCTCACCACAGGGGAGCCACCAGGCAGCCATGAGCACGGGGAAGTCTCAAATCATCCCTAGGCCAAATACAGGATAGGTCAAATTCTCTCGAAAATGCCTTAACTGGCCCATGAACTACAGACCTCAGACCTAAGGCCAGCACCATTGGTTTCCTCCCCACCCCCAGGGATTGAAAGGGATTATCTTCCTTTGAGCACTAGGCCAGTAGGTTCTGGGTTTATAGAGACCATGTTTGTTCCAGTTACTGTTGCTGCACAACAAACAACCCCAAACATAATGGTCTACGACAATAACCAATAACCATTGCTTCTGTGGATCAAGAATTTGGATGGGGTGCAGCAGGGTTGATTTGTTTCTGCTCCACCCATGTTTGGGGCCTCAGCTGGGAGGTCAGGAAGGCAGCTAAGGGCTGGAACACCTAGGGCTAGAACACTGAGGCTCTGCTACCAACATGCTTTCTCATTCACATGCATGGCACACGGTGGGGATGGCAGGAAAGCTGAGCTCTGTGGGACTGTCCCCAGACACAGGCAGTCGGACTTCTTACATGAAGCTCAGTGCCCCAGGAGTGGGTATGTATGAGTGGCCCTGCCAGGGGAGCCAGGAGGAAACTGCCCTGCCTTGTGTGACCTAACTTTGGAAGTCACAAAGCCCCCCCTCCTTCCAGGTTGAAGCAATAACAAGCGGCCCAGATTCAATGAGATGAGTGTCAAAAAATTTGTGGCCAATTTTCTAAAAACTGCAACAGCATTATACAAAATCTCTGCCTTGAAGTGTGAGGCTCTCCTTCAGTTTAACAGAGCCCATCTTCAATCCTTCTCTGTTTGCACTGCAGGTCTCCCTAAGAGCAGGGGCAGCCTTTGTGCCTTCTGGACCTCTCTGTGTCACTGGCAGGTGGCCAGTCGAGCTGCTGTAGGTAGAAGTGTGAGTGCACCTCTGGGGTGGTTCTATAAATGGGGAGCTCACCTAGCTGTCTCACCCTTGACTGACTGGGAAATCCCAACTGCAGTCCTTGAGTATCGCTCTCTCAGTCCAGGCATTACTGCTTCATAAGGCCCCCGGGGCAGATAAAGTTCTAGAAGGGGAGACTTCAAGGAGACCAGGAATGTGGCTGGAGAACTCCCCATTCACTGGGCACCTATTTCCTGAGTGGCTGCCTGCCAGAGGCACTGGGAGGGGAGACAGACTGGGCCACCCCCCAGGGACTGATCCCAGGGCTGGCCTAGAGCCATGGGCATTCTGACCCCCTTGGAGAGGAGTGTCCCAGGGCCTACCACGCATTCACCCACCAGACCCAATGCAGACTCCCTCCAGGGGCCCAGGAAGTAGTTTCCAGTGGGGATGATTTCTGGGTTTTTAGGTAATGACTTCAGATCACAGATGGCAGCTTTTTGACTGCTCTTAAGTTACCTGTAATGTGAATAATTCTGATTCATTTTCAACTTCTTCTTCTTTGCCTTTCCTTGGGGGAAAAACATTTCTTTTTTCCTAGAATATAAATAGCCCTGATTGTGCAGTTCTCTGCTCTACATATGAAAGAAGTTTCATACCTCATACCAAATCAGAAAGCTCCAGTTCACAGAGGCTTGGATAGAAAGAGCCAACTCATACTACATTTTGAAAATATTATTGAAATAAGCTTAACTATAACATCAGGTCTAATACCTCCTGACTCTTTCAATACACCATCCCACATAGGAAGCCCACAGCCCACAAGACTAACTGAATACATGAAGGACACGACGGACTGAGGATGTGTTTCCTGCCCCCCATGTTAACGGCAGACCATGTGTGCCCAGACTGGAGGGCTCAAGCTGACCGTGAGTGGCCTCTCATTCCCAGCCCCATTTTCTGTGACTTTACGATAATACTGTCCGGCACTCACTTTAGCACTAACATAAAGGAAAACTGCTTCACGTGTTTCCGATCAGCTAACCCTCAACACCCTTCAGTGCTAGATGCAACACTCCTAGATGCAAACAGCCTGGGATTAAAGGGAGTCACATCCCACATTGTTTGTGACAAATGTTCCCAATCCCGTTAATGAGAATACTCATTAGATGGATTCCCTCGAGAGCCCGGCACGGACCAACCTGGCTCTTAATGAATTGATTTGATAAATCCCCACATTAATTAGCTGGCTTCCCGTAGGCTGTGTGTGGGGGCCCCATTGTGAGGTGAAAGGACGCTAGGCCAAGAGTCTGGGCTCTGTATCTTGCTCCATGCGGCTTTGGGAAAGTCTCTCGCCCTGAATGAGTCTCAGTCTTCTCATCTGTAAAATGGGAAGGAATGGCACTTTCCTTGTCGAGTTCCTGTGTGTGTCAATGTGTCACATTGATGTGTTTGGGCTTGCTACTGACCAGAGGCTTGGCAGGAATCTTAGAGTCTAAAGGATAAAATGCAGCATTGGACCCTGAGCACCCACCTGGGGATAAGATCACAAGTTACGAATGGCAGACAACCAAGAAGTGAGAGTTGACGGGGTGCACAGAAGAAGGGACAGTTGTTACTGAGGCAGAGACCTTCCCAGATAGCCATGAAGGAGGGCGAGGGTCCTGTGTCAGTCGTCATGTTTAGGAGTGGGAGCCATCTGCTCTGGCAAGCCTGGAAGGGACCATCCATCATTTTAACATGCTTTCTTCATACATTCGTAGCAGACACTGTAAATATCTCTCCCGTCTTTCAATGGCTCGGGTTCAGAAGCATTGCTGCAGTTAATCTTCCCCATGTAAATGTGCACCAGATGTGAAGTCGGTTTTCATCATTTAGGACTTGATGAGTTATTTTGCACTCTGGACCACTGGGAGATGGGACATGAAAACGGAGTTTTCTACCCTGAGCCCATGTCATACAACAGAGAAAGGCTTGTTCTCTTTTTTACACGTCAAACCGTCAGTGACTGATTTGAGGGTTTTCATCAGAAGTTCCTCATCCAACAATCCAGTTCTGAAATGGTCAGACTTGAGGGCTGCAAAACTTTGGGGTCAAAGTCCTCTTTGGATTGAAGGATTTGTTAGTGACATTATAAGTAAGCCAAGAGACAGGTGGAAGCAGGTAGGAGAGTGTGGGAGACTGGAGAGCTGACAAGTGACCCCTGGGCGGGGCAAGGAGGACACTGCCTATTCTGTGGGTTGGGGGCACTAAGCATTGACCTTATGAGACATCCTGGACAAATGCAGCCACCCTCCGCTCCAGGCTGGGCACTATGAGCAGGTGCAGGGCTTATAGGCAGTGGCTGGCCTGGGAAGGAGAGAGGACAGTGCCCAGAGAGGGCACCTCATGTCTTCCTGGTGGCAGGCACTCCAGAACAGCACTCCAGAACAAAGGGCAGGCCTCTCCACCTGGCACTGAGCCCTCAAAGCACAGACTTTCTTCTGTTGTTTTTCTTCCCTGCTCCCTCTTCCTCCTTTATTAAGGCAGGCTAAGGCAGTTAAAGTAGGCAAAGCCCCAGTGCAGGTAGACCCCAAATTATACTATGGCACAAATACAGTGACAGTCCAGGAGAGTGTTCCTGGCCAGATTATTTCGGGGTCCCAGTTTCCTTCTATTTGGTGGGTCCATCATCCCCTGGAACTTTGTGTCATAAGCGTCCACACAGAGAAGATGCAGTATAGAGATCTACTCTCTTAAAAGCCTCAGTGCAGAGGTGGCTGGCTGCCCATGTTCCCAGGGAACTTCATCACCTGGCCACACCTCACTGCAAAGGTGTCTGGAAAGTGTGCTCAGTCACTATTGTGGAAGGAAGGGATGGATTTTGTTGGGCAGCTTGTGGTCTCTGGCACCATCTTTTCATTCTAGTTTTTCCTTACATCTAAGTTGTACACACACACAGCATAAAGAGTCAAACAGTTCTACAAGTTTTGTTATGAAACACAGCAGTCCTTTGACCCTTCCCTCCCCTCCCCAGAGATGAGTATTACCTTTTACCTGATCAATTCTGTGACTCAAACAGCATGGGTGTTAGTTTTCCATTGCTGCACAACAAACCACCATGATCTCAGGGCCCTAACATAGCATCCTTTCATCATCTCTCGGTTCTGCAGGGCAGCAGTCTGGGCACGCTACAGCTCCGTACTCAGGGTCTCACAGGCTAAAGTCAAGGCATTGCCTGAGTTGTGTTCTCCTCTGGAGCCTGGGGTCCTTGTCCAAGTGGGAGGAGTCTGTTCTTTGTGGCTGTAGGACTGAGGTCCCTATTTCTGGTTGGCTGCCAGCCAGAGACCATTCTCAGTTACCTGAGGCCACCCGTGTCCCTTGCCATGTGGCCCCTCCATCTTTGAAGCCGGCAGCAGACTCTTCCTCACCCTGAATCCCAGCATTGAGTCCACCCTCTCTGAGCTCCCCATCTCTCACTTCTAGACCTAGGTTGAAAGGGCTCGTGTTATTAGCTCAGGCCCACTCAAATAATCTCTTTATTTTAAAGTCAACTTGTTTGGAACCTTAATCACATCTGCAAAATCCCTTCACAGAAACACCTAGATTAGTGTTTGACTAACTGGGAGAAAGAAGGTGTGCGTAGATCATGGGTGGAATGTCGGGCCATCTTAGAATTCTGCTACCACAGCATGATTGCATTGTCTCTTTCTTTTTTCCAAAATATTTCAAGGGATACAAATGTTTTTGGTTTCAGGGATTGCTTTTGTTATGCTTGAGTCACGGTTACTAACTGTGCCCATTGCCCAGACAGTGTTCATTGTACCCATTAGGTATAATTTCCCATCCCTCCCAAAGCTCCCTCACTTCTTGGTATTTTGGTTTGGAGTGCTGTTGACTTCCCATCACATAGGCGGAGACTTAGTGGCCGGTCCTACCGCCCCTCTGCCCACCTCAGTGTGCACCTCAGGATGCCCCACTCCTCCATCACGGTGATGTAGAGAAGATGATTAGATCAATAATCAGTGTTTGCTGTCACCACACTATCTGCAACTGAGTGGAGTAATCAACAACAATAGACTTTCCTTTTGTTTTCGTTCAAGCTCTTTATTATCTTTTCTGTTCATGTAGTTTTCTATCTATTTATTATTCCAAGCCCAAACCCTTTTCCAGTGTTCCCAAGCTTCTCAAGACAGATGAGGTACCACGGAAACCATTAATGCGTCACTGAATAGCTCAGCTCCTTGCTTTCTGCAGACATCATCAGTCTACACACACTCCCTGTGGGTGGGACGGTGTCTTGGTCTGTTCATAGACAAGGTGGCTTATAAACAGCAGAAACTTACTTCTCACAGTTCTGGACCCTGGAAGTCCAAGGCCGAGAAACTGGCAGATTCAGTGTCTGGTGAAGGTCTGCTTCCTGCCTCACAGGTGGCTGTCTTCTTACTACAACCTCATATGGTGGAAGGGGCAAGAGTTCTCTGGGGTCTCTTTTCTAAGGGCACTAATTCCATTCATGAGGGCTCCACTCTCACAACCTAATCACCTCCCAAAGAGCCCACTTGCAAATACCATCACATTGGAGCTTAGATTTCAACATATGAATTTTGGGGGAACCCATTCAGTCTATAGCAGACAGTCCATGTGATCAGTTATGAGCAGAAGTGATGTGTGTCATTTCTGGGTCAAGCATTTAACTGCCAGTCCAAGACCCTATAGGATGTCCTTTCCCCCTCTTCCCTGGTGACTACCATTGTTCTAGGGAATGGCTGCTTTGTTGCTTTGGGTGCTGGGGTGAGGGTGATGATGATACAGAACTAGGTCCCCAGCCAACCCTCAATGTGCTGAGAGTTAAACTGGTATTATTTTAAGCCACTGAGCTTCTGGAACTATTTGTTCCATCACATAACTTGGCTGGTCCTGACTGATACAAAGAATGATCACCAGGAGTGGGGCACTGCTGCATAGAAACCAAGATATGTGGCATTTGCTTAAAGGCTGATCAAACAAGCAGTGGGGAAATGGATTTTGGAGGCTGGAAGCATGGCCATCTGTGTATTGAATGGCACAATATTTAGTAAATTGTCACCTAGGATAACTTAGAAGGTTCAGAGAAAAGAGACTAAGGGTGTTGTTACTTGTCCTTCAAAGACGGAGAGGCTGAGAGGACCTGCAGTTAAGTTGAGAGAGAGCATGTCTTGAGAGGCACTGTGAGAGTGGATGCTGACAATGAAGCTAAGTGGAGTCAGACTAGGTAAGATGTTAGCTATTAATACATTTTTTGAGAAACAAGTAGTGACAAAAAAATATGAACTAGGATTATTACAGTTTGTGTCTAGAACTTAACTCTTGGTTTCTAACCTTCCAGATGCAGGAGGGCTCTCAGCCCCCAAAAGGGCGTATTCCCCAATGTCCACTCCATGTGTAGCCAAGGAGGGTAAGAGTGAAGGAAAAACTTTTTAAGGGTAGAGCAGGTCCCTGGAGACAGTGGACTGGCCTGGCCTGCCTAGTGAGCAGGAGTGAGACTCTTCTCACTTTAGGGCAGGGGCAATATTTGGCCAGCAGGATTTCAGGACAGCTGTGGGTGCTGTCTGCTGGGTGTCTCCCACTTGTCTCCTTTCTGAATTGGGCTGTTTACTGTGCTATTCTGTCCCTTTGTACCACTATGCACTGGGTGTGTATGTGGGGCGTGGGGTATAATTTCTTCTTTAGGTCAGAGGTCTCTAGACCAAAAGGAACTATGTGGGCTACATGAGCCACATGACAAAACTACTGTGCCTCCCACAGGGGTCCTGGGATTTGAGTTGCACATTACAGAATATCCCTCAACTCAAATTCCTGTTATCCTCTCTCTGGCCTTTAGACATAAATTAAAAAGGCATCTAAGATTGGGCCAGACTTACCTGGAGAGGAGGATTTTTTGTGTGGGAAAGAAGAGATGACTAGCTCCCCTGGGTCCATGCTCTTTCTTGCTCTCTGCCATGACAACCAGCACATTCTAGACAGAGGCTGCCCCATCAACCTGGTATTCCCAGGTGCCTCACCATGGACTTGTACCATGGCCAGAAATTAACCTTTGGGGTTTGCAGTGTGGCCCAGCCTCTCCTGACTGATGCAGGGACTCCAGACATCCTACCTTTTGAAGAAGTGTCTCTGGAGCTACTGACCTGCTCCAGCCAGGGCTGTGGCCCCTTTGCACCTGCACAGCAGATCTCATCTGGGACTCCCTCTCCCCTCATCCTGTGTTGAATGCCTGGCTTTCTGTATCACATGTCTCCCACTTTCTTGCTTTACTTCTTTATTTCAGCGAAGCATGATCTCTGGTAGCTTCCTACCATGAAAAAGGATGCATGGGAGGTAAATTTTTTGAAACCTCATGTGTCTAAAAATACTTGGTTTATAGCTTGGCTGGGTGAAGGCTGGAAAGTAATTTTCCTTTAGATTTCCAAGGCTCTGATCCTTTCCTTCTAACTTCTACTGGTTCTGTGTAGAAGCCCATGGCCATTCTGCCTCCTGATTGTCTGTATGTGACCTGCTTTTAATGTCAGAACACTTTTGTCCCAGTATTCTGAAACTCGAACAGTCATATATCTTGGTGTAGGGCTATTTTTTACCATTGTGCTGGGCTCTCTGTGGGCCCTTTCAACAAATGTCTTGAAAACATCCTTGGACTAATTCATTGGTGATTTTTTTTCTCCTGTGTTTTCTCTGATCATTCTGTTGGGGTTTCTATAAATTGCTTGATAAATTTTATGGTCAGTGCACTAATTGGTTTTTAATTTTCTTTTCCTATTTCCCTTTTTTTTGTTGTTGTTCTTTTTGTTCTGCTTTCATGAAGGTTTTCTCAACATTCTCTTCCAATCCTTCTATTGAAGGTTTTTTTCTTTTACATTTCTGCTATTCTTCTTTTAAATCTCCCAAGAAGCATTTTTCCTAAATGCTTCTTTATGTATGTTCTCTCTTCATGGGTTGTGATACCTTTTTAAATTTCTCTAACAACATTATTGATAGTTTTGTTGAAGTGCACCTCTCTCTGCATAGTGTCCGTTTCTTCCAACTTGCTTTTTAAAAATCTATTGTGGCTTTGTATTTCATGACACAGGCTTTCCTGAGATGCCAGGTCAGCTCCGGATGCCTGCTTGTGTTTGCCTGGGAGGGACTGAGAGACTGATTAGAAGTTCCGTGCACATGAGTGGCAGTGTTAACTGCGGCCTTCCTCATGGGGTGAGCTGGCTGTTTAGCCGGGCGCTGCAGACGGCCGAATATTTAGGTGCTTTCCCCAGAAAGACCTTGCTAGTCTCCTGGATGCCTGCATTCTGAAATCCCAGAAAGGGGCTTTTGCATCTCAGCATTCAATATCCACACACGCTTTTAATCCTCCTGATCCTATCACAGTAACTCTGCTCTTAATTGTGCCTGGGGCCTCCCAGCCCAAGGCGCTCCCTTTTACTTTCTTCAGATACTAAACATCTTTAGATAATAAACATGCAGTCTTGTGTCAGGATGAAGGAGGGGCAGCTGTTGGGGATGCACAGAACTGGGGAGGGGATCTGGGCATCTGAGAGCTCCTTAGACAGGCTTTTAGCCAGTCCTTCTTATTTTAAACCTTCACCCTCGAGACCAGAGATGCCTGATGCCCCCCATTCTAGGGTTTGTTTTCAGCTTTCCTTCCTGGCTACTATCTCAGGATTTCATTTTCTTGGGTTTGCTAAGTATTTTAGTTTCAACAATTGTGTTGCTCTTACTTCCTCTCTTGCTCTCCCTGTCCTTGTGGATTTCTGCTTTATAACAACTGTTTCAGACGCTCCAGAAAGAAGCTGAAGTCAACACATACTGTCCCTCTACCACCTTTACCCAGAACCTGACCCCTCCAGCCTTGAGTCTCTTTACTCCACAGACATACCTGGGTACACTTGCTCTTATCTGATCATTCTGCTTTTTTGTTCCTTCCATTGAAAGGAGACACCCTATCCTCATATGTACATAAGCCATAGCTGTTAAATACTGCTTAGCAAGGAAAACACCAACCCACAGTTATGGTGAGATTTCCTCTGGGGAAGAGAGCTGTATCTCTCTGGAAGATACCTCCACATGGGCTTCAGATAAAGGCTGTCGTGCCTGAGGTTCCAGTCGGCAAATTCCACAACAATCAACAATACTTGATGGATTACAGAGAAACCAGCCAAGGGACTGAGTTTTGTACCCAGAATGCCAGGGCCATAGCCGAAACCTTCTGGGAGGCCACATTCATGGAGAACTCTTGCCCAAGGGTGTGCTATTGCAAAGAACCCTTGACCCAGGCTGGCTTCCCCTCACCAAGACAGGGTTGTTTTGCTCATGGCCATAGGAGCCAAATGTCTACAATAGCGTACACTCATAGCAGCCCCCCATTGTGTATACAGGCTGGGGGGACCTGGTAGGGTTCACAGAGGTGGAGAGATGCTGCATCTTGAAGACTGGGCAGAATTTTGATGGCTGGAGACAGGCTGGGAGGGTATGGGTGGCTGGTAAGTCAGCTTAGGGCCAGCTCCCTTCTTAATGAAGAAGTGACTGATGGTGACATGTGGTAGGAACACAGGAACATTCTGAATCATTACTTGGTCAGGACACAAATCTCTTAAATGTCATCAACACAATCTGCCTGGGAGAAAAACGATTACTTTCTGCCAAACACAGACCCTCCTGGAGAAATCTGACCCAGCACCTCAGTAGTCTCCCCAAAGGGCAGCAACTCCGTCAGCCAGAGGGCATTTTAGGGTTTTAGTTATAGACACCCAGAGTGCCCAAATGTTCATGCAAGGTTATGGTCACCATGATATGCAACCCAGAATGGTTGTCTCAGTTCCCCGTTGGTTTCTTGAAAAGTGAAGTCTTTTCTGCGTGGGTCCCTGTGAGCAGAATGACTGACTCTCCCCTGCACCCCCATTTGGGGTTCAGTGCCTGGGCCACCTCCATTCTCCCTGCTTCTCTCAGGATTCAGCACGGTGGCTGACTCCTTGGAATGGCCAATAAGCACAACGAAACAGGGGCTACCAGCCAGGGTCTGGAAAGGGTGAGGCAAAAAGGGGGTTACTGAGCTGAGCTGGGTTCCCAGGCAGCAGGAAGTTACTCAATGGTCTCTTCCGTGAGGGCCTAGGCCTGGAGAGTGTCGGGGACCATGGGGTGGGAGGTGGGGGTACCGGTGAGAGTCAAGGGCAGGTTGGCCAGGCCAAAGCAAGGAGGCAGCAAGCTGGGCTCAGCGTAGTTTCCTCCCAGAGGCCCAGACCATAGGTGGGTGGGGTGCGGTGGGTGGGTGGGGCGCGGTAGGCGGGGTCCTCGCAGCTGGTGGCGTTAGAAGCCTCCCGACACGGTGGGAGAGGGGCAGCCTAGAGAAGTTGGCAGCTGGCCTGCGGCAGGCAGGGGGAGTAAGGGGCCCCACATTCCCTGAACGGCGGTGCCGGCTGCCCTGGCACGTAGTTCACTTCTGCAAGCACAGGCTGTGGTGAGCACGTCACCGGGGCTGCCAGGTTAACAGCGGCCAGCCAGAGCCAGTCCCGCTCCGGTTGACCCAGGCTCAAGGACAGCAAGGCCGCGCCCCGGGTCCCCAGGCGCCCAGGGAGCACCCTGTCCCTCCCGCGGAAGCTGCCCCGCCCCACCCGTGACCTCTCTCCCGCCAGGGCCGCGCCGACTCCGGGACCTCAGCGAGGGAAGAGCATGGAGGGAGCGAGCGGCCTGAGGCTGTAGGCGCGGCCACCCGAGAAACCCGCAGCACTGGGGTGCGGTTCAAGCCTGTACCGCCCCTAGGCGAGGCCGGCAGCCCAGCTCCCAGCCAGAGCGGACACGCCTCCTCGCCCGCGCCCCTTCGCGGGCGGGGCTGGAGGGACAAAAGGGCATCCTCCAGAGCTCTCCTCTCCACGCCAGGGTTCAAGTCTGTCATCACACAAAAGCTCTGGCAGGAAAAAGCCCGGCCGGGTCCCCGCTGCAGGGGGTACTGGTAGCCTCCCCGCGCCGCGACACCCCGACCCGCCGCCCTCGGACGTCGTGCGTCAGCGTGCTCAGCTCTCGGCTCCAACTTCCGCCCCTCCTCCCGCCGGCCAAGGGGGTACGCCCATTGGCGCGCGCAGGCCTGGCAGCCCAGGAGGCCCTTCCAGCGGCCCGGATTGGCCCGGCAGTGCACTCACCAACCAATGGGGCCCGCCCCTGCCCTCGACCACGCCTCCCCCTATACGCGGGCGCGCGACCGCACCGTCCCTCCGGTGCGCGCCCCGGGCTCCCCGCCCCCTTTGCGCGCGCTGCTCCCCGCGGCCGCCGCCGCCTGTAACCTGCGCCGCCAGGATGTGGCTGGGGGCTGACGTCGGGTCCAGATGTGGCCCCAGCCCCGCCCACCCCCGGGGCCGGGCCGCCCACACCGAGCCGCGGCGCGCACGGCAGCTGTCCCGCCTGCCACAATGCGCGGCGAAGCTGTGGCCGCGACTTGGCGCGGTCGTCCCTAACGTCGCTGCTCCGCATCCTTAGGACAGGCCGCCCCTGACGCCGCGCGGGAACCCACTGGCCCCAGGCCCCCCATGCGTTCGCTCTTCGGTGCCCGGCCGGGCCGGCGCCTCACGGACGCGGAGCCGCGCGGGTGACGGCAGAGGCGGCTGCGCGCCCAGCCTAGCCCAGCCCGAGGAGAGGGCGCGCCGCGCCCCCGCCCCCCGCCCGCCCGCTCTCCGGAGACCGTGGGTGCGGATGCGCCGCTGACGACTCGCCACGACGAGCACTGCCGCCGGCCCGCCGGCCGGAGCCCGCAGCATGGCAGCCGCCGCCTATGTGGACCACTTCGCCGCCGAGTGCCTCGTGTCCATGTCAAGCCGCGCGGTCGTGCACGGGCCGCGGGAGGGGCCGGAGTCCCGGCCCGAGGGCGCGGCCGTCGCCGCCACCCCCACGCTGCCCCGCGTCGAGGAGCGCCGCGACGGCAAGGACAGCGCCTCGCTCTTCGTGGTGGCGCGGATCCTAGCGGACCTCAACCAGCAAGCGCCGGCGCCCGCCCCGGGGGAGCGCAGGGAGGGCGCCGCGGCCCGCAAGGCTAGGACCCCCTGCCGCCTGCCGCCCGCGCCGCCGCCGGCCCCCGAGCCCGCCTCCCCGGGCGGCGAAGGCACTGCGGCCGCGCCCCCCAGCCCGGCGTGGAGCGAGCCGGAGCCCGAGGCGGGGTTGGAGCCGGAGCGGGAGCCGGGGCCCGCGGGGAGCGGCGAGCCCGGCCTCAGACAAAGGGGTCGGCGGAGCCGAAGCCGCGCCGACCTCGAGTCCCCGCAGAGAAAGCACAAGTGCCACTACGCGGGCTGCGAGAAAGTTTACGGGAAATCCTCGCACCTCAAGGCGCACCTGAGAACTCACACAGGTCAGTGGTGCGGCGCGGGCGCCAGAGCGCGCGGACGCGGCCGGCGTGAGCTGCCCGGCCACGCCCCCGGAGCCGCCGGCCGGGCGCGGGGCGCTGGCGGCTGGGAGACGGTCGGGGACTCGCCCCTTCCCCCGCCGCTCCGTCTACAGCCGCCCGGCGCTAGGCGTGAGGCGGGTCCCGGCTCTCGGAGCCGGCGCCCGCTCGGCGACCGCGCCCCCGCCAGGCACGCCCCCTCCCCGGGCGCGCTCGGGCGAGGCCGCGGGGGCGGATGTCGTCATCTGGGCCGGGGCGGGGACCCCGCCCAGACCTGGGGGCGGCGCGGGCAGGTGCGGGCGGAGTGGGTGGGGACGGCAGGCGGCGCTGGTGACGGTGGGGCGCCCGGAGCCAGGGGTAGGGTGGGAGTCCCCCCCAGTCCCTCCTACTCCCCTCCCCCGCCGCCTGGCCGCGCGCTCGGAGGGGAGGGGCCGGCCCAGGCGCGCGGCGGGCGAAGTTCACGCGGGGACAGGGCTCTCTTTAGCCACTCGGCACATTCTTCGCTGTCTTCTTCCTGTAATTTTTCCAGCGCTCTGAGGTTTAATTTGTCGTAGCCGGAGCCAGCGACCGCGCTTTGCGACGCGGGGGCGGTCCCGGGTCCCAGCGCCCTGCCCGCGGCTCTTTGTGGGAGCCCCCGCCCATCCGGCCGGCGGGGGCGCGCCCTGCCGGAGGGGCTCCTGCCCTGGCGGCGCTCTCTCCAGAAAGGAGGGCCCTGCGGGTAGCCCGTAGCCCGGCGCGACCGTGGCCCTCTTCCCCGCCTGCCTCGGGCCGGATGCGGGCAGGCTGCACCTGCACGGGGGCGGACCGCCTGGGCCCCGAGCCTGGGGGTGCTGACCGCCGCCCGCCCCGCCAACCCCCGAGCAGTAGTTCCCGTCGCGCGGCCCGATCTTTGTAGCTGATTCATTTATGGCAGATTTTTGTTTTTCTTTTTAAAATTTCAACACAGACACCTTAGTGGATGACAGTCTCCCTCTCCCAGTTTGGTTTTAAAAATCGTCTGTTTTTCTTAGCTCGCGTCAACTCTTATGTGACACTTTACTTTTCCACCTTTGGGGCAGGTTGGAAACCCATCTAGTTAATACTGCTACCGTGTTCTCATTTGTAACTTAGCTCACATGCGATTAAAAAGCATAAAAAGACACTACAGCCTTCGATACCCTAGAGCTGAAGGCCCTTTTCTCCCGTACATTTGGAACTGAGCGGGTCCGAGGTCGCAGGTGAGGCGGGCAGATCTCGAACTAACTTTATGCCGGCTGGCCTGGCCCCTTGCGGTGGCCACCCCAAACCACGTGGCAGGTGATGGGGCAGAGGGTGAAAGCGAGGCCATGTCCAGGCAATCAGGGTTAATTAAGGGTGAGAGGGCTGGGAGCGAGGTGAGATTAGTATGAGGCTCGGAGTTCTGTTTGGGAACGCTGCCGTTGGGTGGGTGTGGCCTTTGGGGCGGGGCCAAGCTAGGTTCCCAACCTGGCCGACCCGCCCGCGTTCGGCTGGGGGCAGCGCTTGGGGCGTGGCTGGGGCTGAGATCCTTTTTGGAGGGCGAGGCTCCTTCTCCTAGGCTGGGAACTTAATGTTTGGGAAATCCTGCAGGCGGTCTCAAGGTGGCCTCCCACCCAGCAGCACCTGATTGCCAGCTTCGAGAATTGGGGAGAGGGGGAGGGGCTCGCAGTCATGGGCGGGGCCGGCTGTACCCCAGCCTCAGCCCTGGGGTGTTTTCCCGGTGGGCTTGCCCCTTGGGTCAGGCTGTGCTAGCCCTGAGCGAGCCCCTTGGCTGGAGAACTGGGGCAGGGGCTCTGGAGAGCCGGGCCTCCCGCCATAGGGTTGGGTTCAGCCTCTTTGGAGTGCCTGGAAACTCAAGACAGGCAAAATAGAATGGAACCAACCCTCTTTGCCGCAGTGTATGTCGGTTCTTAGAGCCGGGAACCTGCTCCGCCCTTCAGGTGAGCAGATGTCAGAGGCGCGACCTCCAGGGTGGCTGCAGGCGTCCAAGTCAGAAGTGTATGGGGCTCCGTGCGGGGTTGGGGGGGTGATAGGGGCAAGGTTTGGAGAGAATGCAGATTCCCAGGCCCCAGATGCTGACTTACTACATCCAGTTCCAGCCTGCATCTGGGAATTGCGTTTTAACTGGTACCCCAGGTGAATCTGATTGTAAGAATTGCACATCTCAAAAACCTGCCCCTGGAGGGAGTCAGGTTCAGCAGCTGGTGGAAGACACCTCTGGGGAGCCCCATTCCAGTCCCTGCCCAGGTGTGCAGAGCATAAGTCACTGGTGGTGTTCATGGGGCAGAAGGGAGCAGCACACAGAAGGGAGAAGCTGGCTAGGGTGACTGAGAGGCTTGGCCACGCTAGGATGGCTTCATTGCAGACAAGTTTGGAAGTGGATGTGGTTTGGCTTGTGGGTCTCTGGAAGGGTTCTAGGAGTCTCTGCAGGCAGTGACTGAGGTCTTGCCAGGCCCTCTACTACACTAGGACCCCTCTTCCCAGGACCCATAGTGATTTCATGGCAGAGGGTGAGTATCAAAACCACTTTAGCCAAGGAGGTAGCCAGGAGCTCTGTGCTGTTTAGGTCTGTGGCCAGGGATGGATTCCCAGACCTCCTTACAGCTTGGAGATGCCTGCCCTGACCACCTAGAAAGTCTTCAGGGAAATGAGTTCATGTATGTGAAGATCTTTTGGAACGTGCAAGGGTCAGCCTTGACTCTGGGGGCATCAGGCATCCCTTGGGCATGGCCCTGCTCCGATCTCCCACTGCAACCCCCTGAACAGCTACTTGCAGAGAGCTTCCAGTCATGGTTAGCTGTGTGGTCTCCCACTCCCCCAGTGGTCATCCTGTGGACAGATTACCTTCTGTCACAGTTAGGTAATTGTTGATACTATGGCAAATGCTCAATAAAACAAAACAAAGGAAAACATCTTTTCAGTTTAAGCCACTTTTTGCTTGGCTGATCAGAACTTTCCAGCCCAGACCTAGAACGTTTGCTAAGACTAGCTTTGGGGAGCAACAAGACCAGGAGCAGATTTTCTTGGAGGCTCAGAGGCTTTGGTGTGGAAGTTTGAGGACCTGGAGAAGGAAATGCTGGGCTGGGGCCCTCCTGAGAGCAGCTGAGTTCCCTGACCCTGCCAGGTCCACAGCCAGAGATTTCTGTTGCTGTCGGAGTGGTGGGGTTTGGCAGGCTCAGCTGCCTGGGAAAGGCAGCTTGTCAGAGTGGAGGGCGACTGGGTGGGAATTCCTTTACCCAGGGAAAAGCCAGGCTTGTTGGTGGCCACGATGGCCAACACTTTGTTCCTCGACACACCCAGGCCAGGGCTTTCCCCCATCACCCAGGCTGCAGTGGCCCTAGTTGTGCAACTCTTTAACAATGCAGAAGTGTGTGCACAGAATATGCAAGCCTCTCCCCCTGACCCCCTGGCTAACCACCATTACCCTATGTTGGTGCATCTCTTTCCAGATCTTCTAAATGGATTTGCACATATACATACATGTGCGTCCACATAGACATTTTTTAAAAATACATAAAAACATACTCTTTCGCTAGGCTTTTGTTCTTTGTGTTTGCCTAAATAGGCATCTTCATTCTTTTTCATGGCTGTATAGTATTCCAAAGTGTGGTTATATGGCTACACCATAATTTACTTAACTTTTCATCCATTGAAAGGACAGCCACATTGCCTTTTTTGTTTTTGTGCTATAACAAGTCTTACATTAGTGGACTCCAGTGTGTATCTGTCTTGGCTCAGAAGAGCTGACATTTCTGTAGGATTAAGACCTGGTAGTGGTATCCACAGGATTGATGAGTATTAGTTAAATCCCATGTGGCTTTACTATATTGACTTAAAAGACATTATGTTTTTAAAGGAAATAGACTGCTGTTCTTGGTTTCCCCTGTGCTGAGGGAGAGACCTGTTATGTCACCATCCTACCTTTTTGAAAATTTTTACTTTTCTCAGTTCTCCTTTTGCATGTTTGAGAACTTTGAGAACAATTAAACCAATACCAACAAAACCACTATCACTCCTGCACACTTCGTGGCCGGGTCTCCTTTAGTTCTGCTTTTCCAGAGACTGGGAGTGCCTGGTGAGCACCCAGCCCCTGCAACCAGTAGGCAGGGGCTGCCGTGGTGCCATCTCCCCCTCCCTCCCTGCTGAAAGAGGGCTAGAAGTTGTCCTGGTGAGCAGGCTGATAGCACCACGGACCACAGGTCATTTAATCAGTAGCCCTATGTCTGGGGCTTCAACTCTGGAACAAAGCAGAGGTGGGGCTACATCCTTCCAGGCAGGTGTGGAGAAGCCCATGCCTTAAGGCGAGCTTCTGACAGCCCCTCATGCCAGTAGGTCCTGTTTGCTCCCACTTTGCACATAGCTTTTAATCCAGTTGGTTGATTCCTCAACTTAGTAAACCAAAAGGGGAAGGGGAAATATGTAGATGGTAGCTAAAGGCAAGAGAGGAGACAAACTAGCAAGTTGTGGACATATGCACATGTGCGTGCGCACGCATGGGCGCGTGTGTGTTTTTGAGATAGAGTCTCACTCTGTTGCCTGGACTAGAGTGCCATGGCGTCAGCCTAGCTCACAGCAACCTCAAACTCCTGGGCTCAAGCAATCCTTCTGCCTCAGCCTCCCAAGTAGCTGAGACTACAGACATGTGCCACCATGCCCAGCTAATTTTTTCTATATATTTTTTGTTGGCTGATTAATTTGTTTCTATTTATAGTAGAGACAGGGTCTCGCTCTTGCTAAGGCTGGTTTTGAACTCCTGACCTTGAGCGATACACCGCCTCGGTCTCCCAGAGTGCTAGGATTACAGGCGTGAGCCACCACGCCTGGCCTATATGTGTGTTTAATTGAAGAAACCCCACACAGCTGAACAACACTGGAACAAATGTGCCGTTCGTGGAGGGGCATGTCATTCCCTAGTGGTCCCTGAGGCCTGCCCGAGAGAACTGTGATAACTAACATTCGTAACAGTGATCTTTCGATATTAGGGCATTGTAAAGTGTGTCTGGCTTGTACTTTAAGAAGGCAGTTGAAATAGTTTTAAAAATAGAACTCCTAGACTGGTATACTCAGCTCTCATAGTCCTATCTTAGGACTTCTAGACTGCTTGCCAGGGGGCAGATACTGTTCTGTTTGCATTAGTTTAAATCACATTATTTAATCTTTTCAAGGACTCTATGAAATAGATACTTAAATTACTATTACTAATTTTCAAATAAGGAAACGAAGGCTCAGATGGATTAAGAAACGTGCCCAAGGTTACACCGCAAGTGAGGGTGGAGCAGGGGCTTGGAGCTGGGGTTTGTGCCTGGGCAGCTGCTCAAGTTGGGTGTACCCACTGTGCCTACTGCCACTCCTGTCTGGGCCTGCGTTCCAGGTGACAGCAGTGAGCAGGGCCCCATGGGATTAGAAGCCTGCATGTCCCCAGCACACTGCTTCCCACACACATTGTTATTACTTCTGAAATGTTAAGGGAATAGAACAGTGAACACTCATATACTCTTCTCGTAAATTCATCGGTTAATATGTTGCCACATTTATCTCCTTTCCTCCTTCCCTTTTTTCTCTATTATATTTTTATCCTGTTTCTGTATCTCCTCTCTTTAAATATTGTATATTATTTGATGCACAGTCCATATTCTGTTTCCCTAATGATCCCTAACATGTCCCATATAGGATTCAGGATCCAGTTTATCACACATTGCATTTGGTTGTCTTGTCTCTTTAGTTTCCTTTAGTTTAGGATATTCGCCACCATCTTTTGGTCTTTTGTTGCTTTGGCATTGTAAAGATAGAGGCCTGTTGTTTCATAGAACATCTTAGAATCTGGATTGGTCTGATCGTTTCTTCATGATTAGGTGCCGCTTAAACAAACTGTGGTGTCAAATACTACATAAGTGGTGTTGGGCACTTCCATTGTACCATGGAGGCAGCACAGGATGTCAGCTCATCCGTTGTTGGGTCACGTGTTTAAGGTAGCCCACCCGATTCAATCCCTCTGTTTACCTGGTTGGCTTCTATCTTATAAAGTCTTTTAAAGTCAGAGGACAACTTGGGGGTTTAGGTGCTCCTTTCCACAAACAAACATGGCGCCCTAATTTTACTTCAAATGAAATGTTTCCAGGTGGTATTTATAGCCAGCTCAAGGGGTAGTTGTGAGTGTGTTCTTGGTCTGCCCAGCCCGAGTGCCGGCGAGTGGCCATAGGCAGCCTGTCCCCCAGGCCTGGGAGGGTCTGCAGCTGATCACACCGTTAAAGTGGGACTTTACATACTTTCAAGAAAAAAAACAAATATTTGTTTTGTTTACAAAACAATACCACATACCTTACCTGAGCCTGTTTTTCTTTCCTTTCGTAGCCCCAAATGGGATTATTTTCTTGAGAAGTCCACTTCCCGTCACGATGGGAATGAAACTTCTCTCCAGCTTGGCAGCTTAAAAGCAGCCGCTGTGCTTGTGGCCAGGCTTGGCGCAGTAGAGACAGCTGCTAGCACAGTCCCCAGGGCAAGAGGTGTTCAGAAGGCTTTGGCCACCACTCTGGGCCAGCATAACAGACACTTGAACTCCAGCTTCTTACTCTTGTTGGCATTGATTGGCCAGTAGGCCCTTGTTGTGAGACAGGAGAAATCCTCAGCCAAAAGCTCTGCTGTTTGACACCCCCCCAAACACACATGCCCCTATATATACACATACATGACATACATACATACATGTGTAAGTGAATGTGTCATCCTGTCCGTTATTGTGGCTGGACCGAGCATCCAGACCTGGAACATGGTGGCCATGTAGAACCTCCAATTTCTAGTTCAGCTTCAGATCTTAGAGTCTGTCCTCACCCCTGGCAACTGTGGATCAGCTGTTTGTGAGTCAGGCTCTTGGAGGAGGCATGGAGTTTCCTCGGCTGAACTAAGGCTGTGGTGGAAAGGCTGTCTGTCTGCCCCTCTGCCCCCCATTTTAGTGACCTGGCTCTGCCGTGTCTTCCACGGTGCTTCTGATCCCCTCCTGACCCCAGCCTGGGCTGTGCTTGCTATTGGCTGTTGGGCGTTGTGTGTGTGTATGTGTGTGTCTGTGTGTGGCGAGGGACACACAGCATGGCACCAAGGGCCTGAAACACAGCCTTGACAAGTCCCTAGTTTCTACCACATCATTCTGGACAGACAGGACAGAGAGCACACATCCACAGGTTTTTTTGGGGGGTGAGGGTGGAGTGTGGGGGGGTCTGTTTATCGTTCTTCGTTTTCAAAGCTCATCGCACAAAAAACACTTGCTAACCAGAAACTTGGCCACATTGTGTGGCTGTTGGCCAGCCTGTCCCAAGGTGACCTGTTTGGAGAAGCACTGAGGCCTGATGCCTCAGATTAAATGTCCTTGTGCTGCTGCCACAGGGCGTGGCCTGCTTTGTGTGGGTGGGTGACCCTCAGTCCCCAGGCACAGAGCACAGGCTTATCTCCTCGGAGCTGGAGCCCAGGGTGCATCATGGAAGAGCTTTGCAAGAAATGAGGACCCCGGTTAAAAAATCACTTGCCTAGGAGCACATGGCTGTGTGCCTGCCTGGGGCCCCCAGCTCAGAAGGAGCTTCTGAAGGTGGAGTTCTGGCGAGTGCCTGTCTTTTGTAAACATGGGCCAGTTGGAAGGAAGCTGAGGAATGGGTTGAGGGTGAAGTGAGCTCTGAGGAGCCCAGCGGCTTCCCTAACCCTCCACCCCCGCCATAGCCGCTGCACAGATGTGGGAGGGAATCCGCGAGATGGTGACTGAGCAGCCTGATTCGGGGCCTGGGTGGGATCTTCACTGGAAGGCGGGCAGTCAAATGATCCTTCCTCAGCCCGGTGTTGGGGAGGACACATCTGCCTTCCTCTCCTAGTAAGGAGAGCCCTTGAACACAGTGGAGAGCCTCATGGCCAGTTGGGACAGCGAAGGCCTTGTGATTCCATATGTGGGACCTCCCCACTCACTGGTGGGATCTCGGGGCAGGTCAGTGGCTCTTCTCAGGGGCTAGAATCACCGTGGCTGGGGTTGTGTCTAAGCTGTTGATGGTTGTGGCAGGGTGGGAGGTGGGCAGGTGCTCCCTGGAGACTTTCCAGGTATGTGTGGGTTAAGGAGACCAGAGAGTCTGCCTTGGGCCACACCCAAGTATGTGCGGGACCTGTGAAATAGCCAGGAATTTCCTCCTCCTGTAAATTCTTCCTTTGAGCATTTTCACTGTCTTTAACTCTTTTATTGTATAAGTGCTCACTGAAAAGAAAAAGAATAAACGGAACTTGTGGCTGTAGGTGGAAGTTAAAGGTAATGGCAGAGCATGAATAGGGGCTTTTGCAGGAAAGAGTTGGAAAAGAGATTGCAGACAGAGAAAAGGCATATGTGAGTCTCAGAACCCGGGGAGGGGCCCACAGGTCGTTGGCCTGAAGTTACCAGGAGGGTTAAGGCTGCTCGCCTGGGCTGTGGGCTGGGCGAGCTGTTCCAAGGCTAGTGTGACTCCCAGAGAGGGTCTGGGAGCTGGTGCACCCGGGCATCATACCAACAACAAACCCCAGCGTGTTTTCACTGAGTAAGGGATAATAACTGAGTTAATTACATAGTTGCCACTCTTGAATCTAAGACAAGTAGAAGTGATGGGGAGTCTGGTCATTTGGCTGTCTGTTGTCTTGGTTGACACATTTTTGCCTGTCTGCTTTCCAGACTTACTGCTGGTTTTCCTCTCCCCACCAGCCAGCCACGTCTGGTTTGCCTGCTGGTCACTACTGGTGTCCTTGTCTCCACCCCTGGGGCCCTTTCCCACTGGGGATGCCGAGTGACCGGAGCAGAGTGGGCGGGGAATCAGGTCCTCTCCATCCCATTGCTGAGGTCCCACCTGCTTCCTCCGCTGGCCTACACTCGGGAGGATTTTCCTGTGCTTGTTCATCACTTGCCATTTTTGTCTCCTAGCACAAGTGACGTGGTGGGAGGTGGCTCTAGCAGCATGCAAGGGTCCACAGGGACTCTGACTCCCTACGGCCATGTGTGGTTAGGGTGGGTTCTCGAGGTTTGACTGCCTTTTCCAGAGGGCTGTCTTTTTCTGTGTGCACAGCAAGCCCTTCTTTCTAAAATTACAATCGTGCATCACTTAACAACAAGATACATTCTGAGAAATGCGTTGTTAGGCGATTTTGTCATTGTGTGAACATTGTAGAATGTACTTACACAAACCTAGACCGTAGAGCCTGCTCCCTAAGCTGTATGGTATGGTCTGTTGCTCCCAGGCTACAAACCTGTACAGCGTGTGACTGTACTGAACACCATGGGCAGTTGTAATGCAGTGGTAAGTGTTTGTATATATAAACATAGAAAAGGTACATTGAAAATACAGTATAATAATCTTATGGGACCACTATTGTCTGTGGGGTCCATCAGTGACCAAAACATATGACTCATGGCTGTGCTTTGCTGCTTGGTGTACAGTGCCAGAGCATTTTCTGGGTGAGTCTGAGAGGCTCTGTAGGATGTCACCTTTCATCAAACTGTAGCATTTTACGTCATGTCCCCTTTGTGACTGGTGGAGCCAGGAGCCCACTAGTGTCTGCCCTCAGGGCATCGTGCAGTGTTGGTTAGCAGGCAGGTGGGTGTCCTGAATGACTGTCAGGCCTTCGAGTTTTACAGGAAATTTAGCCTTGGCTACTTACAGGTTCTGATTTGAAGCTGCCCTAGTGAACAACTGGGTATGACAAGTCAGCATTTTGCTTGGGACAAATTACATCATTCTTAAGTTTACTCACTTTATTTAGCCTTTGATAAAGTTCGACGTTTATTTCCCTTTCCCTGATCTTCATTGCTCTGAATTATGAGCTGAGCATTAAATTTCTTTGCACATTTAGCACTGCACATGGGCTCAGAGACAGATGTTAATATTTATGTGTGAGTGTGTATGTGTGCCTGTATTTGCATGTGTGTGTACACAGATGTGCGTGTGTATGCACGCTTGTGTGTGCATGTGCACACATGGTCAGCCATGCAGCCAACTCTCAGAATAATTGTTCTGTTGGAAGCAAGCCAGTCCCCAGGCGTCTGGCCAGGTGGCGCAGGCTGCAGCAGAGATGTTTGTTTCTCCTGGTCCCGTGAACCCCAGTGGGGCTGCATCACTTAAAGGCCTGTCCCTGCGAGAGCAAGAGAGGAAGGAGCAGTGTGCCGAGCTGTGGCTGTGCAGGCAGGAACAGCCTTCATGGTGGAGAGGGGACTCTGAAGCTGAGCTGGAGGGAATGTACTTTTGGTCCCTGATGGGGGCACTCCATCTGGGGCAATTCTGACCCCAGGTCTCTCCTCCTCCACAAACCAGGGTGCCCAGCAGCCTAGTGTGGGGTCCTGGCCCTGGCCTGAATGAATGGGAGCTGAGCTCTTTGGCTGCCAGGCTGAGGGTGCAGCCTAGCCTGGTCCTCTCTTCACGGACTCCTCCTTGTACTCAGATCTGAGTGTGTTTCTAACCTGCCTTCAGGAGTTGCTGACCCTCAGGACAAACAGCAGGTGGGTCTTTAGGAGAGCAGGGCCCCAGGGCTTGAGGAGGGTGGGTGAAGGCGCCTCTCCTTGGTGTTAGTCTGGGAGACCCTGTGGGGGAGAAGGGTGGGTGAAGGCGCCTCTCCTTGGTGTTAGTCTGGGAGACCCTGTGGGGGAGGCTGTGGCTTCCTCTTTCTGCCCTCTGGGGACACCCTGGTAGCCCATCCCTTGGAGTGTTGAGGGAAGGTGGCTTGGTTGGCTGTTCCTGGTCACAGACAAGGTCCGCCTACACAGGAGAACTAGAGGTAAATACTGGGTTGCCTAGGCAACCTGGCTGCGCTAAGGCTTAAAGTGCTTGTGGCTAGTGAAGTTCCCATCCTCTCGAGTTTCTAGGATGGGTTTCTATTTTGATTTTTTTTAATTAGCTCGAATGACTAAGTTACCAAAATGGCTGACCTGGTTCCTATAATTTCTTAATAAACATTTATCTTCCCTTTATAGGAGGAGCCTTTCAGTGATTCATTGACTTTTTCTCTTAGGCGGTGGCAAGGCCCTGGTGAGGCAGAAGGGGGGTGGCACAGAGGGCCCCTCACTGCCACAGCCAGCAGGGCCACAGGCCAGGAGAGTGCTGGCCGAGGTCCATAGGCTGGAAGCACTTACGTAAACACCACACCAGGGTTTTACTGGCTTTAAGGCTGATTAAGTTACGTGGAAAATTTTGGGGAGATGCCTCTCTCCTTGGGAGTGTTCCGATGCCCCTAACTGGAGCTTCCAGAAGCCGTCAGACAGACAGAGAAGTCTGAGCACACAGAACGCCCTCCCCACCCCACTGCTGGACTCTCCTGCCAGAGGCCTGGCCCTCTCCCCAGAGATCAAGGTGTGAGCTTGTTTTACACCTTGTTGTAGTTGACTTTTTGGTGTTTGCTGTTAAACTGCTTGTGTAGGTGGCCTGGGCTGGCTGCACCTTGTTAAGTGTCTTCCTGCCTCCTTGCTCACTCTCGATGGGCCCAGGCAGCACCTTGCAGTGGGAAGACGCAGCAAGTTGCTCGTATGGGCCTGGCCCTTCACCTTGCTTTTCACTGGGCTTCCCACCCATCAATTACCTTGTGCAGAGTCACCCGCCCCATGGTGGAGCCAGGTGAATGTGTAAGACAAATGGCTTCATTCATTTTATCATCAGTAGGGCTGACCCAGGTCACCCTGGTGTGTGGTGTGTCCTGTGAGCTGCTCTGCAGTCACGCCCAGGTCTTTATTGTGCGTGTGCAAGGCCTCTTGGGGCCTTGTCACGACACAGACCCTCAGACTGAGGATGTGCTGAGTTGCGCTGGGCTGCCCTCTCTGCCCTCAGGGCCAACGCCAGGCACGGACCTGTGTGGAAAGCCTACCCCTGCAGCACAGACAGTTGTCGTTGCCGTGGGGGCAGGGCCCCTCAACCTAGCACTAAAGAAAATGTCTAGATTTGCTGCATTTATTTTCGAATGAGGTTCTGGTGTTGCTTGTTCACACTTCAAGTCTCCTGGCTCTCCCCGTTGAACTCCAGGCAGCTCTCCCATGGTAGGATGCAGAGCCCCTGGTGGCACCCCCACCCCCTGCATCCCTCCTTATCTGGGCACTGAGCCACTGCCTTGTCATCCTTTGTCTCTTTTGTAAAGCATAAACAGTCCTGGTGACACAACCCCTTTCAGGGATGTATACAGAATTTGATTCTTTGGTGAATTTAATTTTTGTAGTGTTTAAGAAAAAGCTCAAGTGAAACATATTGAAATGGTATTGAAAAGTGGTAAAGGAGTCCAAAGCAGTAACACCTTTGGGAGTTTCGTGAGATGCCCCGTGTCTCTGTGTTTGTAAGTCCTGACAGCCTGGGCTCTGGACTTGGAACCCCGTGTCATCACTGCATCTCTCTTCCCAGACAGGCCTGGCGAGTTTGACTCTATAGATGTTGTATTTAGTAACCTTCTTTAGGCGTTTCCCAATATCTTTTTTTTTTTTTTTTAATCAGAGAAAGGCCTTTTTGCCAGGTTGTGCTTTGTTATTTAAGCAAAGAGACAATGTATCATGTTGATGAGGACCTCTGGCTGGCTGTGGAGTCAGAACAGGTTGAGCCCACCTCTGGGTTTAAGTAGGAACTAGGTCATTCCCTAGGATTCTTACAGCCTTCCCAGAGTGCCCTATGGCAGGGCATGTGGCCTGAGCCTCATGGCATGGCAGCCCCAGATTCATCCAGCCTCGGCTTCCATGGCTGTAAAATTCCCACCTCAGGGTTGCTGGAGGATGAACCAGGACCCAGCTGCAGAAAGGCGGGGTACAGACTGGGAGGTGTCAGGAGCATCCTGTTGTTGCTATGGAGACCCCATTGCTGGGCACCAGGCTGTGCTCAGACTAGGGAGTAGTGACCTCATCTCAGGTGAAGCTCATTCAATACCAGGTAACCAAGCCCTCCCAGGTACTACAGGCCGTACCTGGCCAGACTCTAATTAGTAGAAGGTGCTGAACTAAAACCTTGACCTCAAGGTGAAAAACTTGGTCACCAGTCTTCAGAACAGTTCTTGACAAGCCCATCTGTTTGAGGTGGACTTGGGGGTTGCCCCTCCACTCAGTCAGCAGTCTTGGACCATCTCTTGATGACAGGCAAGACTTTGCCAGCAGGTGACTATGCCAGTCCTGCCAAGTGACCCAACCCAAAGGGAAGGACTTTCTGAGACATACTCTGGGCAAGACTTTCTGAAACGTGCAGCCGTGGTCGAGGGTGACAACCGGCCCCTCGGGGAGGCCAGTGCCCTGCTTGCTACCCAGCCTCTCCTGAGGCCCAGGCGCCGTGATGGGTTTTGTCATTGACAGCCCTTCTTCGGCCTGGAACAACAGAAATCCTGTCTGCAGAGGGACTTGCTTCACTTGACCACTTTATAACAGCTCCTTCAAGTGGAGTGCGCCGTCGCTGCTGTCGGCATCGTAGACGTCAGCAGCCCGGGAAATCCCACTCAGGACTTAGTCTGCTATTTTTGTGTCTTGCCTGGGCTTCTCTTGTTTCAGCAGGCATTCCACTTGTTTACAGGAGTAATTGCCTTCATGAGCTTCGGGCCATCTGCGGATACATTTTTTTTTTTCCTTTATTTTCTTTCTTTTTTGGGACAGCAATTCTATGTTTGCAAATATGAGAATTGTTTCCTAAAGGGAAGCACAGAAGCATGCTTGAGGCTGGCTTTTCAGCTGTTGAACCATGGTTTCATACCCCTTTCCTGCTTTCTTTCCCATCTTCTCGTAAGTGTGTTTAGCATCAGAATGCTTCCTGTGTGGTTGGAGGTGAATATTTTGAATGACTGTAAGTAAGAGTATTGCCTTCCTTCTCTACTCATTCCAGAGGGTGCTTGTCAGTGTCCCACCAGGCAGAGCCTACTTGCTGGGTGGGGTAGGGGGCTGTTCCTGGGCTTGAGCTTTCCATGCCTTCCTGTTGGCCTGGGACCTTTGCTTGGACAGAGGCGAATGCTGAGGCACAGGTGCCATCTTTGTGCCCTGCTCATGTGGCCTTGAGTGGGTCTCTTTCCTCTTCTGCTCTGAACTGAGCCAGGGCCTGTTCTGCACCCTGCCAAGGGCCTGCCAGCTCAGGTGTCCACTTGGCACCACCGTGGGAGAAGTAGGAGCAAGGCCTGCAGAGGCAGATGCCTTCGGGACTCCACACGTGCCCCTGTCCCTTCTCACAGGCCAGGTGCACGCAGCCCGTCCAGCAGCCTCCTGTAGACCCCAAGCCTGCGTGTGCACTGTCCTGGGCCTCACCCCCAGCGGTGGCAAGGAGACCAGGCTTGAGGCTGCTCACTTCAGGGAGAAGGCAAGGAGACCCCTGGGTGTGTCCAGCCTTCCGTGGGGACCAGCGGGTGGCTTAGGTGCTCACAGGCCTTGGCGGGGTCCTTGTGCCCACATGTGCCGGCAGCATCCTGAACCACAGTAATGCAAACTGGATTTTATGTTAGGAGACGACTGTAGGAAGTGACCTGGAAATGTTTTCTATTTAAAATGCCCATTGTCATTGAGAGCTGCCTGCTCCAGCTTTCCAGCAGTGCACATGGCTCAACAGGCCGAGCTAGGTCTTGGAGATATTTCAACTGACTGTGGGTCACTGTGAGTCTACATGGTCTCTTTGGAAAGGCCTGAGGACACTTTGCTTGCACAGAATTAACTGTCTCCTCGGTCTTGGGGGCTTCATGTGGCTGTCAGACTTAAATATTTCTACCTTGGGGAGGCCTCTTGTCCCCCTGCCCCTGCCTACACTTTCCTTTGGTGTGCTACTGGTCTGTCTTTGTGTAATGTACTTAGTGTCCCTCCTCCCTGGGAGACTGCTCATCATTGCTAGGCAGAGGCGTTACATGTGGTCCCTGCTGGACTGCTGCTCAGTCCGTACTTGTGCACACACAGCCTGGCTGTCAGGGGTGACTTTGACCCCGGGTGATGCTGCCCAACTCCCTGGGACAAACCACAACTACCTCCTGTTAGACCCTGGTACCTACACTGTCCTGGGCCTACCTCTCCAGCTCCAGAGGCAGGGCACCCTCCATTCCCGCGCCCACACCCGAGCAGATGTGGACATGCCAGGAGAGTGGCAGGCACCTGGTCTCACGGCCCTCCTTGTGGCAGGACTGGAGGAGTGTCAGCAGAGAGTGGTCTCCTGTGCATCTCCATTGCCCACCCTCACCTGCATTTTCAGACTGGAGCACACCTGAGAACAGGCTGTGGCTAGACATTTCCATGCATCCTGCTGGCAGGGGTGCCGGGGACCAAGGCCAGGAATCCCTAGCCACCCAGACACTGGCTAGACATGGCTGCTCAGTGCCCTGGCTGGTAGCCTTTGCCTTTTAGAGTGGCCTCTAGCCCCACTGTCACGGGCCTGGCCCACAGCAGAAGGGCTCACTTGCTTCTTAGGAGCTGAGGCCGGGTGGGCTGGGCTGAGGGCAGGTTTCTCTCCTGCAGGGGGAGGGTTTAGCTGGAGGGAAGAGAGTGCTCCTGATGTGGCTGGCTGGCGTAGGATTTGTTCTAAGAATGTGGAGAATGAGTCCTGGTTTTTCAGTCTGCAGATTTCTGTTCTAAAGGCTATAGGACTTTCCCTTTTTTAAAAAAATCTCATGTAACCAGTGCAGAATAGAGCTGGGGTGGATGTGGAGTGGGGCAGGAGTGAGGGTGGGAGGGCACTCTCCTCGAGCACCCAAGGACAGCCTGCAGCAGGGTGGCTGTGTTGTCCGAGGTCAGCATAGGGTCCTCCCTCTGCCCTCCTCCTCCTGATGCGGAGAGGAGGAGGCCAGCTGAGTGGAGTGTGGATGAGGCGCCACTGGTAACCAGGAGAAGGCCGAGGTGCCAGCCTGGCGGCCCCTGCGATAACATTGGACATTCAGCCTCGATGCTTCTGGCGAGGTGCAGGCGGCTGTTGGGCTGGGCCAGGGAGTGCCAGCTGTTGAGGTCTGGGGCAGGTGCTTCCGCACCATGGGGTTGGTGTACCCTGCTAGCCCTTCAGAGGGTGCTGCCCTGGCTTCCCACCGTGTGTAGGTGGGGGTTGGGTCTGGGCCCCGTAGGGTCGGACAAGAGGAGGCAACGATGAGATCTGGCCGCAGCTGGGGCAGAGCAGAGCAGTCCAGAGGCAGGTGAGCTCCCCAGTTCCCCGACTGGCCGTGCATCTGGGGTGAGAAGCACCAGGCCCGGGGGAGGGAGGAGAAGGTGTCTGGGGGTCAAGGGTGTGGTGGAGGCTGGCCCAGCTGGGGTCAGCAGACAGTGCTGGGGGTGGGGGATATGGAGATTCTTTACTCGTTCCCCAAGTGTCAAGAGGGGCCTGGCTCTGGCTGGTACTTCTGTCCTTTGAGGATGTGGTGGCTGTGAGAGTACTGCTGTGTGGCCCCCCATACGCTGCTTTGCTGGCCTCGAGGCCTGGGCCCTGCGCCTTCACCCCGCTCCAGTTGGGGCGGCACCCCTACCCAGCCTGGGGCCTCCCTCTCATCTGGTGCCGGACTGGAGAGCGCTGGGGGTGGGGACAGGTCTGGCCTGAGTACCTGCCATGTGCCAGCAGTGGGCAGTGAGGGGACCTGCATGGAGTGTGGGGGTCCCGTCCTGACACTGGCAGGGAATCCCGAGTGAGTGAGGGAGGAGTGGGGTGGAGATGGCCTGTGGCTGCTCAGCCCCCTCGCCGAGGCCACACACCAGCCTGGTGTACAGTCTTCAGGCATTGCTAGTCGTGTGACGTCATGTTTGCGCAGTCAGTTTACCAAGGGCAAATGATGACCTCCTGGGGAGGGCTCCAGCTGCCCCCCGTCCTCTGCCACCTTTCCCTCTGCTGCCCCATGGGTACAGTTTGCATCCGCTGCTGGGGAGTAGCTGTGCCCTGTCCCTGGCTCTGGAGGGAGAGCAGTGGGCCCTAGGGAGCGCCTGTGTGTGCCAGCGCCGGGCACAGGTGTGCACAAGCCCCAGGCTGGCAGATGCCTTCCTCAGGTCGGGGTGTCCTACAGCCTGGGCGTTTCCCTTGTGAGCCCCAGCAGGTCCCCACAGGAACCCAGGGCCGTTCTGCACAGAACACCAGCTCGATGATCTCTACTTGGTTTCTGGGAAGACCACCCGTGTGTGGTTTCCAGAAAACACCTTCTTCCTTTTTCTGAAACTCACCACCTCCCCCTACCATCTGTTTTTCTCTGAGTCCAGAAGGGGACCTTTCTGTGGCCTTTCTCACCCTGGCCACAGGGCCAGATTCCTGCACAGCATCTCCCTCCTTCCCCTCCTGCCTTTGGTTCCCTCTAAGCTGCCCCTTCCCCTCTGGTGAGGGGTGACAAGGAGCCCTGGGGCCGCAGCCTGGAGGGCTTTTCTCTCCCACCTGTTCCCTCCTCAGTCCCTGCCTGGACCTCAGTCTCTGGGCCTGGGGGCTTCCGAGACAGGCCCCCAAGGCTCACGCTGCCCCCCAGCTCTTTCAGGGCGTGGGACGCCCTCTCTGTGCAGGACCCCAGTCTGCCTGCTGTGTCACTCCGCGGCCGTTCATTTCCGTACATTCTTTTCTCTTTCAAAGGCATCACCTTCCACTAGAAGAAGAAATGAAAATACCACCTGTGCCTTGACATCTTTCAGTTTCTAAACAGGGACATCCCCAGGCATTGGGTGGTAGGGCCAGGGCTTCTAGGGGTGGGTCAGTGCAGGCTAGCTCACCCCTCTCTGCCACTGCGCCCCTCCAGGCGGGCAGCATCAGGAAGGGTCTGGGGAGGTGCAGACTGGGCAGGTGGGTTGGGTGGGCAGGCAGGACCGAGGGGCAGCCGGGAGTCCCAAGTCCAGGGGCAGGAGCAGGCTGTGGTACCAGGCAGGCCTGGGTGGGAAGCTCGGTCCCCCCACCCACTGGCCTCCTTCGCTATGGTGAGGTCAGGTCTGTGACAGGGCAGGACACTGAGCTCAGCAGGTGGGAGGATTTGATGGCCTGTGAAACTTAGAAGGTCAGGCAGCGAGTCTGGGTTTAGATGCCCTCCCAGGCCAGCAGGTATCCCCCACAGTGCTCTGCGGGCAGCACTAGGCTTCCAAGAAGAAGATTCTGTGGCCCAGCCTGGGAACCACCTGGGGGGACCAGAGGACCAGCTTCTTTGCACTTCGGGAAGTGCTGTGGGTGGGGAAAGGGGAAAGAGAGTTGCAGGAGCTGGGACAAGGCTCCTCCCTGAGAGGGGTGGTGGGAGGTGAAATCTGGAGGTTTTGGGCAGAGAGGTGCCGCCTGGGCCTTCCTGCCTGCGGGTGGCGAACCTTCTGGCACTGGATGTGCACCAGCCAGGCAGAGGGGACCCTCAGGAGGCCGGGCTGGGGCAGGGCAACGAGAGAGGCAGTGGGGTGGGATCCAGGGGTCATTCTGCTTTGGAAGTGCTGTTCCTGAGAGAGGGCTCTTAGCTAGGGAGGTGGGTGGGATGGGAGGACACCGAGGTAGGGGAGAGCAGGAGGGGGTAGCATGACTCTGGAAGCCAAGGGAAGAAGTGGCCAAAGGGGAAGTGTGTGTTGCAGTGGCTGGGCCTGCAGGCACCATCCTGCCATGTCCAGCTTGAGGGACCCCGGCCTCTCTGTGCTCCCCTCCCCCAGCCTCTGCGGTGGCAGGATGCGGGGTAGGGCCGCCTCATTCATGGCTGTAGTGTTAGCACTTATAGTTATACCATAATGGGGTGGCTTATAAACAACAGAAATTTATTTCTCATGGTGCCGAAGGCTGGAAGTCCAAGGCATTGGCAGATTTGTGTCGAAGGCCCTCTTCCTGGTTCGTAGATGGCTGTTGTCTTGGTGGAAGGGGGTGAGGGAGTTCTCTATAGACTCTTTTCTAAGGGCACTAATTCTATTCATGAGGGCTCCACCGTCATGACCTAATTGCCTCCCAAAGGCCGCACCTCCTAGTGCCATCACCTTGGAAGCTTGGGCTTCGACCTAATAAATTTCAAGGGGCCACAAACATTTAGACCATAGTACCACGTGTTCTCTTCGAACCACGGAGAGCAGACAGTGGGGTGGGGTGGGGGACTCTGTCCTCTGCTGCCCTACTCTCTCCACTTGCAGGGGCTTTTTGTTACCTAACTTGGGAGGGTCATGGTCTGTGGCTGTCACTCCATTTAGGGGAATCCCAGCATCTGGGGAAATGCTGCTGCTGCTGCCCATTTGAGGGAGGGGAAACGGACACTGCCTTCCCAGTGCGGTCATGACTTCGACAGGTCTCCAGAGCTGGGGATGGACTGACACCGCCAACCCACATGGGAGGCAGGTGCCCTGTCAGGTGGCAGTAGGTACAGCAGCCCTCTCATTGGTCGAATGGCCACCACATCTGGGGACTGGGCCCAGGAGCCTGCTTGCTTCATGCTGCGCTGACCGTGGACCCCAGTCTCCAGGGCCAGGCTAGCTCCAGCCACACGCCAGCCTCTGCGTAGTCACCTCTCCATGGTACGTCCGTGGCTCCTGGATGCCTGAGTGCGAGGGCGCTGCCCCTCTTCTTAGTGCCTGGCAGGAGTGGGGAGGACACTGGCTGGTGCTGCAGGAGGAAAGCCCGCCCGGCCTGGCGAGGCAGGTTTGGGCCAAGCCTGTGCTGCCCTGCTGTGACCCAGGCCAGGGAAGGTTGGGAGCCAGGAGCAGGGGGGCTTCCGGTCCTTGGTGCTCTTTCAAGACTGTCTGGGGTGGGGTCGGGGGCGGCCACAGCTCCCAGTGACCCTCCTTGTCAGTGTGAGTGTGGGTGTGAATTAATGAGAAGCAGATGAGCTCAAATGTCCCTGGAACTCCACATAAAGTTAGATGGTAGAATGTGATCAGCCATGCGTTCTTGGCTGAACCAAAAGTGCTCAGAGAGTTGCTGAAGCTGCCAAGTCGTTGGAGTAGCCTTTGTAGAATTTGTGAGCATTTCATGGGATGGTGTGCTCTTCCCCTCCAAGTGAAGGCCTAAAGAGAATTCCCTTGACCTTTAGCCATTCCAGAACTTAGAGGGAGATTTGGCCCTCAACCTCTGTTTTTAAGTCAGTAGGCACATTACAGGCTAGGAAGCAGGTGTGGTCTGCCCGAGTCACTGTGGGATGCTGGGCACCCTGACCTGGGGATCGTGGACGGGGAGAAGAGGCTTTGGGACTAGGGAGGGGAGCGGGGCAGCAGGCCTCGGGCACAGGGGCCCTGGGTATCCACCTGCCAACCACATAAGCCCAGTGTTCAGAATCTGTCCTGGGCCTCTCCCCAGCCTGGGTTGAATGACAACGACTGTCTCTTGGCCTGGCAGGGGGACGTCTTGTGAACTACATCTCATTACGGATCTCAAAGGAAGGAGTATGTATGGTTCCGGGCAAGGATGTTACACTTAGCTTCTATCCTCACCAGATGCTTAAAATTTGTAGTGTAGGGAATTAAGTCCCTCTAGGGTTTAGGGTAAAGGAATTGAGACCCAGGGCTTGGTTCTTTGCTCCTGTTTCACTAGCCACGTTTTTTGAGAAGGCATTTTGGCACAGAAGGCGATCTCTTTTCCAACTTCCTCCACTTTTTCATGTAGTCTAAGTAAGGAGTCTGGCATATAAGGGCCTTTCTCTTGGAACATGGTAATGACATTAGTAGGGAAGTTAGGAGGGGGGAGCGTTGGTGGAGATCCCAGTAGAGAATTCCACTTGGATCCAAGTGTCTGCAGGAATAACTTGCTTTTTAAGTTGACCCAAATCCGCCATCCCTGGACCTGGTGGCAGATTCTGAGAGGGTCAAAGCCTGAGAAACCCCAGTCAACAGTTAGAAATGTCTGTTCAGCCCACATCACGGACTTGCTTGTGGTGTTCTGGCCAGGGTCAGATGTGTGTCTTGTTCTGAGACGGTGCCTTGCCAACAGACCATGATTTGAGGGCCTTGCTTTTGTTTTTATCTCTAATTGTAAAAGTTGAGCATGTGATGAAGGGTGATTTGGGAAACAGGGAAGTATCAAGAGAAAAATTAACAAGGAGGAATATCAATAACTTTAATCCCATCGCCCACAAGTCACCACTGGTAAAATTTTGTATCATCCCATGTAGTTATTTTATGCCTTACGTTTTCCTGCCTTAACATTCTATTATGGTCACATCCCAGGGCTCTAACTGGCTTTTAACTTGGCCATAACGTTTGTCTGGGGTGCCCTCATCTTGCATGGTGTCGCCGGTGACTGACTCTTCTGGAGCAGCCTGTGATGGCCACCCATGGTGTGTGCATTCTTGTTATTTCAGTGTGAACTCCTAGGAGCCACCAAAGGAATGTGCATTTAGGGGCAAATTTTCTTCTTTTCAGAAAGGAAGGATGAGTCTAATAGCCACCAGCAAGGCATGAGAGTGCCCACGTTCATCACCCTGGCGGGGGTGGGAGGGTTGTCATTAGATGTCTAAAAGGGTTTTGCAGCATGTACCGAAGTCACTGTTGAAGTAGAGTTTATGCAACAGAGGGGGCCCCAGGCTGCTACTTATCCCGGAACTCCAGACTGAATAGGCCTCCTCTGGACCCTCTGAGGGTTTGTGGTCTGGCCTTGGACATCAAGGTCCTGAGATCTCACAGTCCAGGGAAAGGTGTTTGTCTCACAGCAAAGGCATGGTCTGTGGTTGGCCATACCCCAGTGTTTGCAGGTGGCCTTCTACACTCTCCAAGGGACTGGACAAGGAAAGGTGCCCTGGGCTCTGTGTGTCTGCTCTGCAGGCTCCCCGGGTTCCCAGCATTCTGTCCTTCTGGGATGCACAGACCTTGGTGGCACCAGTGAGAAGGGACAGGCCGTGTGAGTCCTTTCTGGCCTAGATGTGGGCTGGACACTGGCCCTATGGCCGCCTTCTTCATGGGCCTTAGGGTCAGCCGGCAGCCTCAGCAATTGCTGAGATTAGCACCCATGTGCAGTGCTATTTGGTGTGGCTCTGGCTTCTGGCCCTGTGGAGAAGGGCCTTTTGGCACCTACTCTCTCCTGGGGACAGGAGCACCACCTCAGGGCTGGGGCCTTATGTCCTTAGCCTGTGCATTTCTAGCTTCCTTGTGTGCTTTCCAGCTCTGAATTATGAACACTGGGCTGGTTTATTTCCCTTGACATTTGCAAACTGGTAGGTGGCAGAAATCAGTGAAAGGAAATTTAGTAAAAGATTGTGTTAAACCCTGTGCATCACAAGGCTGAAGCAAGTTCCCTTAGGAGTGAAGGAAGGACATAATTTTCTAGGTCCGAAGCTGTGGACATCACCAGATGGAACCCTGAGGCCACTGACCATTAGGACCTCAGGGTGGCTACTCTGAGTTTTTGTAGGGGGGACAGTTCCCTGACCATGGAGTGGGGCGAGGCTGGGCCATCCTCCCTCTCTGTCTGCAGCCACCACGGGGCTGGCCTAGGCTGGGGCCTCCACTGGCGCCTACTCTGAGCATGCGGCTTGCTCAGACTCTGGGTGGGCCTTCCAGATAGGGAGGGGTGCAGAGGGTGGTGACAGGGAAGGGAGCCTGGCCTGGGGCTGGGCTTAGGGATGGCTCTACAATTTGCTGGCTGTGTGGCCTAGCTCCCCTCTCAGACCCTCTTTGGGCCTGATTTCCTGGCCTGTTACTTAGAGAGTTTTACTGGCTTGTGTTAAAAGGCCAGTGTCTGGAGGTTTCAGAGCAGGAGTTCATAGCCCTGGTTATGGGGGCTTTTACAGCCATTGTGCCTGACCACTCAAGAAAGGAAGTCATGACCAGGTTAGTGACTGGGTAGCCTGTCCGAGTTTTCTGAGTTAGCCGTCAGTGCTCCTGAGTGCTGCCTCCGTAGCCCCCTTGTGAAGGAGGGGAGCCCTGGGTAGGGGGGTCTTGGGCTAGGCAAAGTCCCTGCCATCTGGCCTGGCCCACCTGGGGGTGGCTGTGTTGGGCCTGGTCCCGGTAGGGATTGGGCTGCTTCCAGATCTGTTTTCATTTTCAATTCTCTTTCTTGCTAAAACCACCTCAGGGCTGAAGAGAACAAACTGTTGTCCTCAGCTGACCTCAGATTCCTGGCCTCAATTGTTTGCCGTTTGCTAATTTTAGCTTCTGATCATTTCCACCCTTATCCTCCCCCCAAAGGGAGACACAAGACCAAGAATAGCAACTGGGAAGGGGGGCTGCGGGGTTGTGGCCAGAGTTCCCACAGTGATCTGGCAGGACGTGTGGGGGAGCTCGTGCATGGGCCTGGGGAGGAGGGGCTGTCAGTAGGCAGGCAGGGACCCCGCCCCGCACCCCCCAAACCAAGGACTCAGCACTGCATGGCACGGACCTTCCTTGGAGGAGAAGAGGGACTCTTGAGTCTGTTTCTTCTTTTAAACAGAAACCAGAACAGGCTGCTTCTGGGAAAAGGGTCCCCTCCCCCCAGCCCCCACAAACAGTCCTGCCTAGCTCACAGAACTAACTGACTCCCTAGAGCCCCCAACCTCCAGGACCCAAGTCGTAGTCTGGGCTCAGATGTGGCGGATGTGGCGCTTGGCTGCAGCCAGGCCCAGGGGACAGTGTCAGGCTGGAGGGCCCAGGCATGTCCAGGCCCTGCCCAGCAAGGCGCTGCCCGCCCCGCGGTGGGAGTGAGCGCCAGGCCTACGTTCACTGACGGTGATATCCGGGACATCAGCCGGAGTCTGCAGGATTGGGCCCGCCCCCGGAGGGTGGACAGAGAAGCAGCTGACGCAACCCCAAACCACCCTAAACTATGGCCTGCGGGCCTTGGAAGAGTAAGAAGGGGGATGGGATGAAGTTCAGGGAGGAAGAGTGGCCGCCAGGCCAGGCCCGGCCCGAGCCCTGCGGTGGGAGTCCCTGTCTGTGGGGCTCTTAAACGTCTGTCGTGGAGAACGTGAGACAGACGCCCAGCACCCGCCCCCACCCTGCTGCAGACTCGTCTCACCTCTGCCCTCCCCAGCTTCCCCACCACTCCTCCCTCTGTTGTTTTGAAGGAAATCCCAGACACAATATCATTTTGTCCATAAATATTTTGGTGCTAAGGGTCTTTAAATGAAAGCCCAGTGTGTCTAATTCTAATTCCGGGATGACGTGGAGTAAGTGTGGGGCGAAGAAGGCAAAGCCTGAAGTCATCCCCTCGAGACTGCGACTGTTGAGTTGGGAGCAGGTGGGTCCAGCCCGGAAGCCCCTCTAGCTTGAGGTCGGAGCTGTTAAAGGTGTGACTGGCAGGGCCCATCTCACCGCCCCCAGCCTTGAGTTTTAAGTAGTTGCAGGTAAAAAGAAGGGAACCAGGGCACAGATATTTATGAAATCAGAAGCGACACAAACGATCACAGTGCTACTGCGGTGGCTCAGGTAGGTAAAGAGGAGACCCACTTGTTCAGGGAGCGTCTCCTTGGACCTCCTGGAGCAGAGGGACCCGCGTCACCTCCACACACCTGCAGGGGACGGCAGGGCCAACACCCTCCCTTGGCTTTGAGGAGGAGCTAACAAGGAGAATGAGATTTTCTGAGGAAAGGCTGGTCTGCTGAGGATGTTACACCCATCCCATTTTGTAAATTATTTTAAAAATTGTGTTAGAGTAGCATGCACGATAATACAGGCAGCTAAGGATCAAATTGTTCATATATTTTATCATGATAAAACTGGTCACTTGCCGTGTCGCCCCCACCCCCAACCACCACCGCCAGCTACTTCAGCTGCTTCCTCTGGTGTTATCTTCCTGTCTCTCAATAACGTGCTCGCAGGGCTCTTCTTGACATTTCAGTTTTAGGCCTTATCTCTTGACGTCCCACCATGCAGATGAGGATGTAGCTCCCTGTTGCCCACCCCACAGGCACATTGCCTGCCCCTCCCCCGCATGTGGTAATGGGATAGGTAGGATTGGGTCAGGGGTGTTTCCGTGTCGTGACTGAGTAAATGCCAGTTGCAGGTGACCCGTGCGTTAAATACATTTATTTTCCTTAGAATTAATAGTTGCTTTTTTTGCTTGTTTATCTTGGTGCTGTCCCCACCCCCCTGGCCATGTGCAGCCTGCCCAGTGTGGCCTGCGCAGCGTCATCCCTAGGGGCCTTGGAGGTGCCTGGTCCAGCTGTTTTCTGCAGTGCCCCCTTCCCTGTAGCATCTGGGAAATGTCCTTGCCACTTTCTTCATGGTCATCTCACCTCCTGTGTTCCTAGGGCTCCCTGCGGTTCCTTTGATTTGGAGTCAGAGCTATTGGACTGATCTTACATTTTCTTTTCTTTTCTCTCCTATCATCTATTTGTTGTTTTGCTCTGTTTTCTGTGAAATCCTGTGTTCTTTTCCAGCCTACTATTAGGGCTTTCATTGCAGCCATATTTTCCCCTGCTGTGTGTTTACTTTCAAACTCAGGTTTCTGGGCCTCCTTTTTTTTTTTTTTTTTTTAAGGCACATCCAGTTCTTGCTTCTGCCAAGCCCTATCTTATCTGTGAGGATATTGGCGACAGCTCTGGAATTATACCCCTCCCTCGTGGCCTCTGCTTCCTCTGAGTCCCGGGTCTGGACCTCTAGCCCGCCCAAGTCAGGCTCTTCCGCGTTGTCTGATGATCCTTGGTGTCTGCTGATGCTGCCCAGAGGGCTGGGAGCTGGGTGGGGGTCCCAGGCACCCCAGGCCGCTCAGTGACAGTGGGCTCCCGCAGATGGTCTGCTGGGCCATTTCCTTCAGGGGTTTCCCCCAGAGAGGAGCCCCCTGCCCCTGCCCAGGGGTTGGGGGGAAAATGGCCCTGGCCACAGCACTGGGAGAGCTGGCTGGGTAGAGGGCTGGGACAGCAATGTCCACTAAGCGAGCTGTTCTCCAAGCCCCTGCTCTGGTGGCTGCCCACCCTGGGCCATGTGGGGATCCCCAGTCCAGAGTCCCTCCCGTGTTGATTGTCTGAGTCAACCTCTGGTCTCTGGCAGGTGCAGAAAGGGAAGACAGCATCTTCGGGGTGGGGGTAGACCTTGCGTGCACAGCTTATCTGATGTCCGGTTGTCCCCCCTCCCTCCCTCCCAATTCCCAGCCCGAGTCCCCTCCTCTCTGCCAGAGGCTCCCGAGCCTTTGGGGGATAATGTGGATTGCTTTTTCGCTTTCCCTGTTGTTTTTCTATTAATAATTTCCAGCTTCCAAATTATTATTGTTATCCCCTTTCCCTATCACATTGCCTGTTAAAAGTCTTCTTTCTTTTCTGGTACTGGGATCTGGGGCCAGGAAGGTGGCAAATGCCTGTGATTGACCTGCCATCTTTATCCAGAATCCCCGTTTGGCGTTTGGCCCAATGCAGGAGGTCGGGGGGCAGGAAGGTTAGGGGAGTACCAGGCAGGGGGTGGCCGAGTTTCCAGCCCTCCAGGCAGTCAGTCTTATCCTTTTGTTCTTGCCAAGCATTGTTACCCAGGAAGTAGCCGGAGCTACACCAAGTGATACTCTGAAAGTGTCTGAAGGCAGCTCACAAGAAGACAGTTGTACAGGGAAAGGAAGGTGGTCAAGTTTCTCTTTCTCTGATGACAGGCCCTGATGTGGATAGTCCAGGGTTGGTGTAGCAGCCCCAGGTGGCCAAAAGAGACCGAGGCTCATTCTCTATCTCTTTGGTCATTGCTGATGCATGGACTTGACCATTGCCCTCCATGGATGCATGATGGCTGCTGCTTCTACAGCATTGGAACATAATCCAGGCAGATAGAAGGGGAAGAAGAAAGGGCAAAGGACCATGGCCCTCTTTATCAGGAAAATGCACCCAGTGGCTTCTGCAGAATATGTTGAACAGAATCATTCTCAAAGCCAATCCTAGCTGCAAAGGAGTTGGGAAGGAAGCATATTTGCCAGGTGCATCACTGCTACAAACTGAAGTCTCGTTCTCTGGGGAGAGAAGACAGGCAGTGTGGCTGCTGGGCCAGTAGACACTTTGCTGTTGCTGCTGCAGTTGCCAGACTGCTCCATCTAAGCAGTATTGGTTTATTACTGAGAAATAAGCCACATGGTCATTGTTGCAGTGATCAAAAAAAAAAAAAAAATGTGAGTGAAATAGATTTTCTGTAGTTCATTATGTAAACTATAGTTATATCTCCTTAGGCTCCTCATTGCTATGATTTTTTTCATACTTTCCTTGATTTTCATGACCTTGACAATTTTAAGGAATGCTGGCCAGGTATTTTATAGAAATGTCCCTCACTTTGCATTTGTTTGATGTTTTTCTCATTAGACTGGGTTTATGGCTTTTTGGGGAAAATACCGCAGCGGTAAAGTGCCCTTCTCATCACTTCATATCTGTGGGAGAATGATATCCATGTGACTTGTCACTGTTGTTTGTGTTATTGCTCAAATGGCCCCACCTTGGCCAGAAACTCTTTCAGGCTGGCTCCTGTGTCCCCTTGACATGCCCCCGTCATTTTGGGTTTTTGTATACTTCTGACTTTCTGGCATTGTAAGATGCTTCAAGCTCATATTTTTCCTGTCCCAGTCTTAGAATCAGCCATTTCTCCCAGGAGCCTGTTTCCTTTCCTTGGAAAATGGTCTCAGCACTCAGGATCTGGGTGCGGGTGTGCTCCTTGCCACTGGGGCATTGCTGTTCGAGCCACTATCAGTGATCAGAGCTAGGAAACGTGCATGTGTGCACACTCACCCATTTCCATTCCTGTGCCTTTAGTGATTTCTCTCCATCCCTCTGTGTGTTCACTGAACTAAGGCTGGATTCACACGGAGGTCTCAGCCTGGGGGCCGCCCCAGGGACTCACTCGTCCCCCACTTGCTGGTGTGTAACCCCTTCTCCAATAATGAGATACCAGCTCTGACCCCCGACATTCTTTACCTATTTTTTCAAGCCCAGGTTACCTGTGAGGCAGTTTCAGAATTGTCATCCTACTTCGCTCGAAATGACTGTGCTAACTACATACAGCACGGTTCCTTTCATCTGCAGGCTTACAGTGTCTAGTCAGAACACCATTTTCCCAGTAACACTGTTTCTTAAGGTCAGCTCCTACTTCCCATCCTCTTGCAGAGGACATGTCACATGTTTGTAATACGATGAGAGTCTCTTGTCATAGTCTGCTTCCCATCCTGGGATCCCCCAATCTCCCGGCTGATCTTTTGCAAGTTGCATATATTAAAAATGTGACGTGTACAGTTCTACGGGTTTTAACACATGCAAAGTGTTGTGTCTTACTACACTACTGCCAGACAGAACCGTTCCATTACCCTAAAAATTGCTCCATCATTTCCTTTATAATAGTCAACCTCTATCATAGAGTAGTATTCCGTTGTGTGGCTATACCACAGTGTGTTTATTCATCTGCAGAAAGTGCTTGCTCGATTATGAATAAAGTTGCTGTAAACGTTTGTGTACAGGATTCTGTATGAACTTAAGTTTTCAATTCACTTGGTAAATGCCTAGGAGTGGGATTGCTGGGTTGTATAGTAAGTCAGTCTATGTTTAACGTTATAAGAAACTGCCAAACTGGCTTCCCAGATGACTGTACCATGTTACATTCTCACCAGCAATGAATGAGAGTTCCGGTTGTTCCACCAACTTTTAGTATTCTCAGCTTTTTGGACTTTAGCCATTCTCATTGTTTTAATTTGCATTCTTATAATGACAGATTATGCTGAACACCTTTTCACGTAGTTGTTTACCATCTGTTTTATCTTCTTTGGTTGAACGTTCAGATCTTTTGTGCATTTTTAAAATTGGGTGTTTGCTTATTGCTGAGACTTAAGAGTTCTTTCTATATTCTGGACACAAGTTACCCTTAGTTTTGATCAGCCTCAACTGAAGAACATTTTTATCAGCTAAATAAACCTGAATCTCTAATTGTTGATTCCCAACTCATGTTCCTGTCTTCCCTTGGTGTTTCAGAAAATCTCTGATAAGGTTGATAGAAATGTCATTTCTGGGCTGTCACCAGCCATCAGGGCTTGGTGTCGGTGTGCAGCAGACACCAGGGTGCGCCCAGAACCAGGGTGTTGACAGCATACTGGTTCCTACAGCTGGGAAATATTCCCTTCAAGATGGCAAAGCAAAGGGGGCTGGAGGGCTGGACGTGCATCAGTCCATTCAGCTCGGGAAGAATGCTCCTAGCTTCCCTAGGGAGGCAGTTAGTGATGAGATCCTCTGATAGAGATAAAAGAAATGGAAATGTCTGCGCTTTGGGTTCAGCTCACCTGAGTCCACACATAGCACTGATCACCTGGAGAAGGCCTTCACATGTAGCAGTCCATGATCTGGAAGCTTCTGGGATGGGGGCAGATACCCTCTCCCTTCAGGGTAATGAGGGGTGTGACTCTGGTGTGTGTGTGTGTGCATGAACAGAGAAAGCAAGTGAAGGAGAGAAACTCCAGAGCCCTCATCTGGGGGGCATTAGGGGCTTCTGGTCTTCTCTTGGCAGAAAAAACCATTGGTATTTTATTATTGCTGTTTTAAAAGGGACCTTGGGACCGGAAATTTTCAAATGTGTTTTGTAACCCTTAGCAAAAGGAGGGAAAACACCTTTACGAAATTCCTGGTATGTGGCCCTTTTGACCTTTCCAAGCAAGGGTACTGGTATGTGCAAATTAGTGCTCCTTATCAGAGGTCAGGAGAGCTGGGTTCTGTGAAAGCAGTCCCCACTGTGAGCTAGGGCTTGGGTGAAGTGTGTGTGTGTGTGTGTGTACACAACTTTGTAATATAATGTTGTTGCATTCTTCCTGACTCTCCAAAGCAATTCACGTGACAAACGGGCATGCAGAGAAGACAATCACACACCAATCCCATCTTCCCGAGACAACCTCTCTATTTCCTTCCTGCAATTATAGCTCCATAGTGTATGTACTTCATAAGTACACTTGCATGGTGGGCCTTGGCCACTTGGTAGTCTGTTTTCTTAGCTGTCCTTGGGAATTGGCCTTATAAATTGGGAATTTATAAGTGGCCCCTGTCTTTGTTTATAAGAACATTAGAGACATCCAGATGGGCTTCATGTGCTTGCCCCTCTTGTCCACCCCATCCCACCCAACAGATGAAGCCTGGTTCCAGTGACCTTGGGGGAGATGGCAAGGAGCACTGAGTCCCCCACCCCCTGGACCTCAGGCCTGGAGAAGGGAGGCAGGGCACAGGACAGGAATCCTACCCTGCTGGCTTGTCCCAGCTCTCCCCAGCCCTCCCTTGGCATCAGGCAGACCCAGGTAGCCTCGGGTCTTGGAGTCCCCTGCACAGCTGCTGAGGAAGGGGTCACTCCGACCCCGAGGGTTACAGGAGGCTAGTGCAGAGTGTGGCATCTGGTTTTGTTAATGACTGGCATCCCTGGGGTCGGCTTCCTCAGGGTTCTGTTCTGGGCTAGGACAGTGAAAGGCATAGGAGACAGAGTGAAGGGCCAGGCAGGATGCGAGGAGGAAAGGACCGTGGCAGACACTCGAGGGGCAGGCAGTGATAGGAGGGGGCCGGGCTTTGTCTCCCCCGCTCAGTGGTGCGATCTCTCCGCACGGCAGCGTGGACTTCCTCCAGCAAAAGAGGGCTGGATGTGAGGCCTTGTCCTCCTGGCCAGACTCCTCCCAGAATTCAGGGGCTGCTGGTGCTCTGTGGGTGCCTGTGCCCTGTTGGAGGACTTTTGAACCCAAGGGTTTCCCCGGAGGATAATAGGTGTCACCAGCTCATAGTGGGTGAGGCTGCGGGCTTGGGAAAGCACTGGGTCAGAGAGTCTGGCCTGTTGCAGGACAGGCCCCGGGCTCTCCCACTCCTCCCTGGGGTCTGGAGCAGAAGTTCCTAGCACTGACTGTTTAACTATTCTAGAAAGACAGGTCAGTGCCCGACTTTTTTTTTTTGCTTCAGCTCCCTCAAAAACTAAAGGTATTTTCGGCCCGTTGTTGAAAGGACATACTCATTTTTTTTCTGATTTGTTTGCTTTATGAAGCCAGCTCTGAAAAGTAGATTCTTTTGTTTTTCTGCTGGAACCTTTTGACTTCTTTTCCTGAGGAAATGGAGCCTGCTGCACACCTGGAGCCGGCCAGGTGGCAGGTGCCAGCCAAGGACCTGTGCGTCTCCCCACAGCCCTCTCTGCTCCCTCTTTGGAGCTGCCCAGTGGGCACAGTCCCGCCCAGCTCCTTCCCTGGCCGTTGCCTCCTGCTGCAGGGGAACTGGCCACCTCTGAGGTCCCCAGTGGGGAAATCAGCCCAGAGGCCTCAGGGTGCAGAGGGTGGAACCTCACCATGGGACGCAGGTTCATGCAGGGACACACTGGACTGGCAGGGTGCAGTCTGTGACATGGGGCCAAGGCTCCCACGGTTCCTCTACTCTCACCCCCTGGGACAGAATGGGAGAGCTACAGGAACAGCTTCCTTCTAGGTGAAATCTAGCTTGGGAAGCCCAGCCGTTCTGGGTTTGTGACCTTGGTGAGGTCATTCAGCTCCTCCTCTCTGAGATGGGTTTTCCGTTGACACCTTCCTGTCCCTCAGGGTTGGGAGAGTCAGATGGGCCAGCACGTGTTGAAAGTAAAAGCCACACCAGCGTGCAGTGTGCACACCCAGCTGTCTGCTGTCTGCCTCCAACCGATCCCAGTCCTGCCATTGAGCGCCTGCAGCAGGGCAGGGAGGGCCGGCCCACCTGGAGGCACCTAGGGACTGGGCAGGGGAGGAAATGAAGGTGGGGGAGGGGGACACACAGGAAGAGGAAGTGGGGCACAATGGTTGCCAAAGGCTCTGCAAGGAGGGGCCCCTCCCTCAGTTGCCCAAAGTGCCTGGGTGCAGAGCCCTGGGGTGCAGTTGGGGGGTTGGCTGTGCACTTGCCCCACACCTGCCACGCCCACCCCTGCCACGCCACACCCTCTCCCAGAGGCCCTGGCTGACCTTGGAGAGTGCTGTTTATTTGGCCAGGGAGGTGTGGGCAGCCCCAGATTGGCTGAGGGCTTGTCAAGGAGCTGTTGGACTTCTCTGTGAGTCTCTGCAGACCTCCCCTTGTGGCAGCGATGGCTGGTGCCACCCCAGCTGTCACAGCCCAACATGGCCTGCCAGAGGCAGGAACAAGAGGCTTCTCCATACTGTTCCCCTCTTCATTTCTTCCCTCCCTCCCTCCTTCCTTTTCTTTTTTTGTTCTAAGAGAAAACGATTTCCTAGCAGTCTGCAGATTCCCTGGTTCCCACTTCTCACCAGCCCCTGCAGAGGGACAGACTCACCTGCCTTGAACTTAGGGTCTGTGTTCTGGTGGCTGGATGAACTTGGCCTCCCAGCTGCCAGGACCTCATCTGCCTGGGTCTGTTCTCAGCCTGTGAGGGTGTACCAGGCAGTTGTTTTTGGCCAGAGTGGAGTATTCAGGAGCCTGGAGGGGACCTCTGACACATAATTACAACCTAGGATCTGCTGCTGTTTAAATTCTTGGTGGAATATTTGTCATCCACAGCCATTTAAGTGTGACCCCTTCTAAATTGCTGGGCCTTTCAAAAGGTTTGTCAGGGCCCACCAACAGAACCAAGGGTTTATGGGGCCCACCAACAGAATGTTCCCAGTGTGACCCTGGACTCTTGAGCCCTGGAGCCCTGCCCTGGAGGCATCTCCTACAAAGGTAGATTGCACTTTATTGCTACTTTCTCCCTTCTACTGGAAGCTGCTCTCCAGCTTCTTCTGAGGACAGTCTGCCAGTGTGACCATTGTTACTTTAAGAGAGCTCTTAAAGTAGTAGTAGTAACAGGAAGTGTGCTGTGGAGTGTCAATACAGAATGGGGGCTGGGAATGTGTACAGTGTTGAATGTCTCATTTTTAAATTGCCCTTACTGATGGCTAGTATTTTTCTAGTTTGCTATGGATTTTTTGTTTTCAATTTAGTTTTTTGAATAGGTAATGCATTTGTGTTTCAAAATCCAAAAGATACATATATATGTATTTTTTCAGACACAGTCTCATTCTGTTGCCTGGGCTACAGTGCCATGGCATCAGCCTAGCTCATAGCAACCTCAAACTTCTGGGCTCAGGCGATCCTCCTGCCTCAGCCTCCCAAGTAGCTGGGACTATAGGTATGCACCACCATGCCCGGCTAATTTTTTCTATATATTTTTAGTTGGCCAATTATTCTTTCTATTTTTTTAGTAGAGACAGGGTCTTGCTCTTGCTCAAGCTGATTTTGAACTCCTGACCTTGAGCGATCCTCCAGCCTCAGCCCCCCAGAGTGCTAGGATTATAGGCGTGAGCCACCACGCCCCGCCCAAAATCCAAAAGATTTAAGTAGTTTTCCAGGGAAAATTCTCTCAACCTTCTTTGTCATCCATCTGCTCAGTGCCCCCCACCCCTGCCCCAGGTAATCTCCGTTCTTACTTTCTTAGGGATTCCCCAGAGCCTCTTTCTGTGCAAACAGGCAAATACACACACACAGTGCCTTACTGTGTATTTATCCTCCTATTTCATGCATTTTGTTCTGAACCTTATTTTGGCAGTTGGTGCTCCCCTGAGCAAAGAACACCTGTTTCCCCGCAGCCTCTCCAGTCCATAGGTAAAGGGAGTGTTCCAGTGGGGGTGCATTTGCCTTTCCCTCCCCATGGACAAGGTTGAGCTTCTTTTCAGGTGTTTGAGAGCCATTTGTATTTCCCATTTTTTATAGACTGCCTTTGCCCATTTTTCTATTGGTTGTTGTTTATCTTGTTTTAAATTTCTGTGAGCTCTTTCTGTAATATATTGGAGATCAGCCTTTCATGATATGCAAATACTGTTTTCTCACTTTGTTACTTGTCTTGCTTTGTTTATGCAGACTTTGTCCATGGGGAAGTATTTCATATTTTTGGGTAGTCAGATTTAGCAACCTTTGCTTTTATGGCTTCTGGACTTCGATTCATAGAAAGAACTTCTAGCATTATAAAACAATTTTCTCTTGTTTTCTCATAGAACATCTGTGGTTTCATTTTTCATGTTAGAATTTTTGACTCATTTAGAATTTAGCTTGGCGTAAGGTGTGAAGTATGGGTCTAACCTCTCTGGAAAGAAAGTTCCAGGTGCTACCTAGGTGTCCTAATACATTTACTGAACGCTCACTTCCACCCTCAAAGTTGAGATGTCACTTTATCTTGTGCACAGTTGCCACTGCCTTTGGGTCCCATTCTGGTATTTCTGTTCCACTTCACTTGGTGTGTTGGATACTGGTAGTCTAATTCCCCCACATCCTTCTTTTGCAGAGTTTTTCCTGGCTATTTCTGTTTATTTTTCTGTATAAATTCTAGGATCAAGTTATCCTGTTCTAGAATGAAACAGAGCAAAGCAACAACAAAAATACCTACTTTATCTTTACATCCAACTTAGAATGTGGCAGACATGTATTTGCCTAAGGCAATCGCCTTGTTGAAACAGCGTTCCACCCGCGGCTGTGCTGTGCGTTCCATTGTCCCCTCAATGCCCTGCCAGCTCTAGCACGTGCAAGAATGGATAGTGGAGTGTGATCAGCAGCATTAGACCAGAGCACCCTGGGGCAGGGGCGGGGTGGGGTAGGGGCCCCGCCCAGGCAGCCTTAGGAGGAAGAGTGAGCACCGCCTGCTGTGTGTCCCATTTGCTACCGCATGCCTCCCAGCGGCCTCTTGGCCCACAGGTAATAACCGTGTGTCTCCTCCAAGCACTGCTACACAGCAGGCATGTGCCCCGAGTGAATTCTCCCACTTAACCCTCACAGTAACTGAATAACAGGCTGGATGACAGCAGCTTCCCCAGGCATCAACACACAAGCGGGTGAGCAGGGAGCGGGTGAAGCCAGCTGCGTCCTGGTTGGGGGCACCTCCCTGCTATAAGCTGCATCCCAGAGCAGGAAGGGTCCCCAGTGTGGCTCTGGCTCTGCCACCAGCCAGCTGAGTGGCAGCTCTCCCTCCTCCTGGGTCTCACTTCCTTTACTTGTTTAGTGGATGGGTAAGAACTTCCAACCTGGACTTCTTGGAGACAGGTCATCTGCATGTCAGCTCCTTGTGTGTTAATAAACCACCAGCATTTGTAGTGACCAGCAGAGCGGCCAGGGAATTAGGAAAGCCCACTCCCCACCACAGAGGATAGGCCTTTCTGCCACCTGAGAACTGCGTGCCTGGGTTTCCTTGGAGGCCAGCAGTTGATCAGCCCCAGTACTTTGCTGTCTGCTGAGCTGCCCCAGAGTGGGAGGGTGAACAGGCCTCCTGGGGTGAAGAATATGGCAGTCTCGAGGTTGAGAGCTGGAAATAGCCCCAAGCCAGCACCCACAGATCAAAGCTATCTATTGATGAATGACAGACAGCCCACTCACTGGTGGTGAATAGCAGGGATTGGGCACTGTGGCCTGGGAGCCCAGGAGAAGCCGTGTCTCTTTGGAGGGCTCTCCCTGTGCCTGTCCCTGAGTCTGACCAGCCCTTCCCCTACAGTCCCCCCAGACACACATTCATGTGGATTTCTTGTGCCCACATAGGTATGCTCTTGTGATCCAGGACACCACTGTGAAGGTGATAGATCCATCTGCCTTTCCAGGGGCTCTGTGGTCAGTGAGGCACACCCTCCCTTCTCCCTTCCAGGGGGAGCTCAGCTGGGCTTCCCGGAGCCTGCTGGGGCAGGCACAGTCAGCTGGAGCTGCCCAAGCAGGAGGCCAGCAGAAAAGGCTCTTGCCTGCTCAGGGCTAGGCACTGGGGAGACAACCAGAAATGCCCCCTCCTCAGAGTGCACACAAGAGGCTCAGACAAAAAGAACTGCACTGTGGTCTGTACAGGTGCTGTTGGAGCCAGAAAAGGCCCACTCACCTCTGGCGGGGGTGGGAGGGTTGGGTGGGGTGCAGGTTGGCTGCAGCTGGATGGTGTGAGATAATTGGGAGTGCGCCCATTGCACAGGATGGCAGAACAGAAGGGAGTTCAAGCCATGGCCCAAGTTTGAGCCCAGACATTGGGCTGGAGCAGGCAGGCATGCTTGTAAGCCGGGCACTCGCATGTGGCAGCTACGGGGGAGGGTGGCCAGGGCCCAGGGGTGGGCATTGAGATGGGAGCTTAGGAGAAAAGAGCCCGGGTGCTTCCCTCCTGATCGGCCTCAGAGAGGGAACACGCCTTCCCCGCCTGGGCCTGCGGCTTGGGCAAGAGCTGCATTTGGGACGTCTTGTTCCCTGATAAGATGAGGCAATCGCATTTGGGCTGCTGCTCTGCTCGCAGCTGCCTCGCTGCGGCCAAGGAATATTTATGTAACCCCGACCTGCACTGCCCCATCCCGCCCCGCCCTACTCAGTGAGCCCCTGCCTCACTCTGCACCGCTGCACACACCTTAAACCCTACTTCTGAGGCCACGTAGCTAGGTACCCTCCCTAAGAACCCCCATCCTGTGACCCTTCTGCCTGATACCTGCAGGCCTCTCCAACCTGGACCCCCACCACCTGGCCCCTCCCCCAGCACCCTCACAGTGGCCTGGGCCCTCCCACTACCTTCCCCTTCCCTGCCAGCCCCATTCATAGGCTGCACAGCTGGGGCCCAGTGGGTCCCTGGGGCTCCTGAGGGTGGGACCTGGAGTAGCTTTGGTATTCCACAGGAAGGCTAGGAGCTCCCTGGCAGGAGTCTGGAAGGTAGGACCCGTTTCCCTTCCTGAGAGGGCCATTTCTGAGTTAGACTGACCCCCCTCCTTGTGAGGTCCTGTCATACTGTTGTTGTCTCCATGTCATGTGCCCAGGAGAGACAGAAGCTAGATTTGAGCCTAGCAAGAAGGACATGTGTGTTTGTTTAGTTCAATGCCCTCCCTTTGCCTCTTTGCCGTAGAATGGGAAGTGGGCTCACTTCCTGCGGGGTCAGGCCTGGCCAGCCCCCAGCCCTCACTCTGGGTGCCCCTACCCAAGTCTGCTCGACCACACACACCATCCTGGCGTCAGTCCCCAGAATAGTGGTTTTTAGAGTGAGGCCAGAGAATACCTACCTGCAGGTACCTGAGACCGTTTCAGGGGCCATGAAATCAAAACTTTTCATAACATAACATTATATGCTCTTCATTCTCCCAAAAGAGTACAATGGGATATTCCAGACACTGCAAGATGTGTGATGGCCTCATGACGCTGATAGCTACTGGAATGTGTGCTTGAGTTGGGCATTTTTTCCATTTTAACTTCTAATATGATAAATATCAGCGATGATAACCCATGTAAATAAAAGCACTCGGGGCTCCTTGCAAAAGTGTGAGGGAGGCCAGGCGCGGTGGCTCATGCCTGTAATCCTAGCACTCTGGGAGGCCGAGGCAGGCGGATTGCTCAAGGTCAGGAGTTTGAAACCAGCCTGAGCAAGAGTGAGACCCCGTCTCTACTCTAAATAGAAAGAAATTAATTGGCCAACTAATATATATAGAAAAAATTAACCAGGCATGGTGGCACATGCCTGTAGTCCCATCTACTTGGGAGGCTGAGGCAGGAAAATTGATTGAGGCCAGGAGTTTGAGGTTGCTGTGAGCTATGCTGACGCCACGGCACTCACTCTAGCCTGGGCAACAAAGTGAGACTCTATTTCAAAAAATAAAAAATAAAAAAAATGTGAGAGACAGTGTCCTGGAGAATGCTGTACTCTGTCTGCTTCTCCCCAACCCATTTTCCTTGTCAGCCTCTTGGGTGCTGCTCGAATGTCACCACTCAGGTGCTGCCTGGCCAGACCTGGTGCTGCCTCCCCTGCAGGAGGCTGACAGGGGAATAGAGAATGGATCAGGGAACACTGTCTGTCTCGGTCAAGACCACGTCCTCTAGGCCAGGCATCTGTTATGTGCTCAAAGTATGGAGCTGCTGATGCCCAGAGAGGCTGAGAGCTATGTGCTAATGACCATACCCAGCTTCCCACCTTCCTCCACTCCAGGCTGCCTAGCACCAGCGTCCCATCTCATTGGATGTTATGGTTCTCTGTGGCCCCAGTATCACGTGGCCCACCTGTAATTTTAGTTACCCCATGTGCTTCCCAGGATTGTAAGCAGAAGGATCTGAAAAGCACCAAAGCCCCTAACAAGGGTTATTAGGAAGCAAGGGTGAGTCTGAATTTGGGTTGGTCCCCGCCCCCCGCAGGCCCAAATCTGAGAAGACCCAGTTGGCATAGCTATGCATAAGAACAACAATAATAGCTCACATTTCAGGAATGAACCCTGGGAACATGCCAGGCACAGTGCCAAGGCTGGTCGTGTGCAGCCCCGTGGAATTGCCACGTGGACCCCAGTGAGGATGGGGCAGTGTATTCATTCATACCCTGTAGCTGCTGTAACACATGACCACAACTGGGTGGCTGGAAAACAATAGAAATTTACTCTCTTCACAGTTCCAGAAACCAGAAATCTGGAATCAAGGTACTGGCAGTGTTCGTTCCTTCTGGAGGTCTGAGGAAGGTTCTGTTCCATGCCTCCCCTCCCATTCTCTCCTCTTCTCACACTTGTGAGCTCCTCTCAGTACTACAAAGACCCTTTGTCCAAATAAGGTCACATCCACAGGTTCTGGGGATTATGACTTGGCTGTATCTTTTTGGGGACCATTATCCACCTTGCCAGAGGCAATGAGGAGGTTGACCAAGGCCATACTATCTCTGCATGGTACAAACAGGGATCTAGGGCAGGGGTCTTCAAACTTTTTAATCAGGGGGCCAGTTCACTGTCCTCAGACTGTTGGAGGGCCGTTGGAGAGTGTGGCACACATTCCACACATGCACACTGTGGGCCCAGGATGAGTTGGCTGGTAAGCAGGACAGGCAGCGGTGGCAAAAACTGCCCGGCGGGCCGCATGTCACCCTTGGGCCGTAGTTTGAGGACGCCTGGTCTAGAGTCTCATCTTTCAGACCCGAAACAGTTAATGCTAGACCTTTCCCAGCTGTGAATGACTAATTTTTTATGTATCTCAAAGAGTGGAATTACCATGTGGCCTTTTTCAAACTTTTCTATTGAGATTTTTTTCCTGGAACCTATTAACAGTTCATTTAGTGATAACATTTCTTTGGGGTTTGGGAAATAATGGACTAGACTACATTTTAACATTACTTTTCATTGTTGTCAAATAAATACATATATTTTTTAAAAGACCCATACCACAGAAGAGCTTACAACAAAAAATATCCTCTTACCAGTCTGGCTCCACTCCCCAGACCAGCACCTCTCTTTTCTGATTTAAATTGTCTTGGTAGTTACTGCCTTAAATGAACTGTATGATTTTATTGCTATTTCTTGATTTATCAAGTTTAGATACTCTCTGTTATGTTCCTGCCATGAAATTTAAGCATTTCCCTCACTCTAGCTCGCCCACCTCCTCTTGAATTGATAGATGTATTATTATTTTAATTCTTTTACTGACTATCCTTATAACTTTAAACTTGTATTTTATACTTAGATATATCCATTGGCTGTACACTATGTGCTGTCCCACCTTTCCCTTAAATCCACATTTTGGTGGGTACACTGAGTCACTTGTACGGGCTTTGTCTATAGGATCAGTTCTGAACACCGACAGCTGTGCTGAGACTTACATGACTGTGAAGTTTGTTTCTGTCAGCCAGGGCCTGTGCTGGGATTACATTTCTTTCTGCCACCTCATGGGGTTTTCGTGAAGGATAAATAAAATAACATAGGAAAGGCCCCTAGAACCAAGCTTGGCACAGAGTGTCGTGGCCCATTTGCAGGACAGAGGATGAACACAGAACACAAAAAGACACACACAAAGATAGATGGTTACAAGACTGCAGTGCAGAACGCACCAGTTGTTTTATTTTTATACCCCTAAAATCAAAGTTAGTTCCTTGTACATGCCCACCCAGGCGTGGCAGCGATAGCCATAAATTCTGGAACACATAGCCTAAGGACACAGATGTCTCCTGACTCAAGGTTTCCAGGCAGTTGCTCGAGGCACCAGGCATAGATCACAAACCTAGATTAGCAGAGATTAGCAAGGTTGGGCAAGGCTGCTGGGTGGGGGGCATATTTCGTCCCCAGTTCCTCTTGGGCTGATCCTCTGTGGCTTTGCCTGGCTTAGGTTGCCCCTCCCTTGAGGGGTGTTACCCATCATTGACTAACCAGCCATCTTATGGGATTAAGCAGCAATCAAAAGAACAATGTGCTTATTGTGTGGCCTCTGGGCCTCCACTTACTATGGGGCTGGGCAGCTCTTGCCTCAATGCAGAAACTCAGGCCTATTGTTATGCCTCTAGGCAGCAACCATGTTTGTCACAAGGGCCTTGTCCAGAACACATTACTTTCAAACGTGCTGGGCAGAACACGTACATTACTCACTAAATTTAATTCTTAAACTAGGAAAATATATGTCAGTCCCCTACAACAGAGCTCTTGATTGATTGCTCATAATCATGTGGCATTTTAGTTTGCATGTAATTTTGATAACAATTTTCTTGTATGTCTTTTATGTTTCCTGGAGTTCCTAATTGCCTCTTTTTTTTCTTTTAAACAAAGAATTAGTAATATGTCTTCACAGTGTTTTGGCATTTGTCCAGTCTCTTGACCATTCCCTCTGGTGCACAGAACTCTCTCTTCCTGGAACTATTCCCCTCTGAGTCGTGATCCTCTGCCCCAGTGGCCTCTCATGCCTCTGCCTTGCTTTTGTCCTGAGATGACCCTTCACTATTTACTCATGTCCCTGGCCTCTCAGGTTTTTTTCTCATTTTTGCAGCATGTGAGAGACATAAACTTGGAAGGCCCTGCCTCGTTCCTTTGTCTTCTAGCATCCAATGTGACGTAGAAGTCTGGTGTCTGTCCCAGCCTTGTTCCTCTGTGGATGACCTGGTATTTGTTTCTCCCCTTCCTCTCTAGTAAGTTTTGGGATCTCTTGTTTTGAGTGTGTTCTGACATTGCAGAAATTCTGCCATAGGGCCTTTGCTCACTTACCCCGCCCTCTTCTGTGCCAACCTTGCTTGTGTTAGTCTCCTGTCTTCCTTTTTTTTCATTCTGACAGATACTTTTCTGTTATTTCTTTTGTAATTTCTTTCTCTGTAATTTTTTCTGTTTTCTCACTTGACACCTCCTGATAGTAAAATGTTGAACTCCCTGGGTTGATTCTCTGGCCCCCAACTTTTCACCTCTACTGTCTATCGAAGTGGTTTGAGAAACAATGATGGCTACTTGATCTTGAATCCTACCCCACGCTCACACCCTTTCCCCCCAATTGTAAGATCAGTAAGGAGAGCAGATGTGACACACCTGGCCCTCAACTTCAGCAATGCTAAAAGACACACACTGCAATGTTCACGTATTTTCTAGAACTGTTTTTTTTGCTCTATTTTTCTGGGATATTTGCTTGAGTATATTTCCAGCTTTTCTTTGGAATTTTTGTTTGGGGAATGGCATTTTCAATTTCTAAATGCTATTTTTTGTTCTATGAACTTTCTTTTTTGGTATCCTGTTTGGGCTGTGCATCAAATGTTGTTTCAAATTCCTCTAAAAATGCTAATTAGAAGTTTTAGGTTAAATTTTCTTCTATTCCTTGGCTTTACTCCTTTTTCTCTGGAGTTGGTGGTTTTGTTGCACCGGCCTTTCTCCTTCATGCTGCTGATTTTCCTTGGCTGTCTGGCCATCTTTGGGTGTCTGTGTTCGTGGTGGGTGGGTGGTATAGATGTCCTCTGCTGGACATAGGGGGCCAGCTTCAGGGACTGGCAGTCTGCTTCAGGGCCTGTAGTGGGGAGAGAGGGAGGTGCAGAGAGAGGGTAGGAAAGGCAGCTGTGTGGCCACTCCAAAATGCCAGAAGAGCTGGATTCTGGGGTGCCAGAGTCTCCCCCTCTCCCAGTTCTCCCTGAGCAATTGGTGTTGCTTTTGTGGTTCAGTTCACCTGTGTAAATGCTGACAAGCCTGTCTACACTCTGAGCATGGGATGGGAGGAGGGGCAGGGTCCTGATTGTAGCTGCCCTTCAGTGCCTCCACCTCTGCTGTGTTCCATCTCCTCCCTACCTGCACACCCTGCACAAGGTGTTCTGCCTGCCACCCTTGTCTGTCTTGGTGCTCGGGTCTGCAGGATCCTGTGGCAGTCTCCTGCTCTGTTGGCCATCACTGGTTGACCACATTGGGACTTCTGTGAGAGAAGGAGTCACAAACCAGCGATCGTAGAATCTTAGGCCCTGAAAATCTCCCAGTCTGACCCGGTCCCTTATTACAGCTGTGACTGAGAAGGGTTGGAATGGAGGTGGGGCAGTGGGGTTGGGGGCCTCCTGTGGGGCCAGCCTGCGTGTGCTTAGGGGGCCCTGGCCCACACCCACTCCATGGGCCCTGCTGCTTCAGCGCCTGAAGTGCCCTGCCATCCTGGGAGATGGTCCGCTTCCATCCCAGTGTGGGCAGGAGAGCAGGGCCCACCTTCATCCTCCCCCTGATGGATTTGTCACAGGCTGGGGGAGGGGGCTAATGAGTGCCTGATGTGGGGAGCAGGTTAGGACTCGTGGGGCCCAGGCAGGGCCAGGTGCCCGCAAGACTGACACTCTGCCCTGTCGTCCTGCAGGTGAGAGGCCCTTCGCCTGCAGCTGGCAGGACTGCAACAAGAAGTTCGCGCGCTCAGACGAGCTGGCGCGGCACTACCGCACGCACACGGGCGAGAAGAAGTTCAGCTGCCCCATCTGCGAGAAGCGCTTCATGCGCAGCGACCACCTGACGAAGCACGCGCGCCGCCACGCCAACTTCCACCCGGGCATGCTGCAGCGGCGCGGCGGCGGCTCGCGGACCGGCTCGCTCAGCGACTACAGCCGCTCGGACGCCAGCAGCCCCACCATCAGCCCCGCCAGCTCCCCCTGAGCCGGGCCCCACCGCAGCCATGCTCCCGCCGTCCCACCCCCTTTTGTAATAAGAAAGAAGAGAGAACTTCACAGAAGTCCAAGAGAAAACACTTTCTTCACCTCAGGTGTCAAAGTAAATTTGTAAAAAATCAAAAAACAAAAAAAATAAATTTCAAAACACACCACCCACAAATTGCACAATAGACATGCCCACGAAGTTGAGATTCAGCGGTGTTGAACCCTCATTCTCAGGGATGGACACGTTCCACGAGGTCAGTGAGGACACCCCTTCCTGCCGCCTTACTCTGTACATAGATTTGCACTCTGGAGTTTTCTGTCCAGGAACATAGTGGGGACAGAGCAGGCCAGGTGGGCCAGGTGGCACTGGGCATCTGTCCTGCTCGTCAGCCCGTCAGTTGGAGCAGACGTGGTCACTGACGTTTGTGGTCCTCAGTGGCAGGCGTCTCCCGCCTTCCTGTCCGCGGCCCACCTCTGGCCTCCGCCACACAGGCCTGGCTGGGTGACCACGCAGCTGTTTCTGGGAAACAGGCCCTCTTAGTGGGGTGCCAAAAGCTGTGGCAGAAGGACCACCCGCCTCTCAGACTGGAGGGAGCAGCTGCCCTCTGGGGCCCTGCCTGCCTCGCTCCCTGCCCCAGGAGACCCCTGGGGGCCCCTCAGAGCACTGGAAGCAGAGCTGCAAGCCCTGACTGGGCCCACGGCTGTGGGGCCCAGCCTGGGGACGCAGGGCCCTGGGATATGCCTGCCTGGGACCCCATTGCTCTGTGTCCCTGCAGAAGGCACCTGGAGCCCCTTTGCTATTGTACCATGTTCTCCCACTGGGATTCTGGTCTTCTAAAAAGATGGCAGAAAGTCTCATTGGCGTATCCAGTTCCGGAGTTCTCCCCACGGGGCTGCCGTCCAGGCACCTTTGAAACCACGGGTGAGGTCATGAGACGGCCTCATCGGAGGGTCTTTGTGAGCAGCCAAGCTTGTGGCAGTGCGTTCAGTACTTCGTAGAGACCGTTCTGTAGCAAGAGACCGGAACATTGTGACTTGGAACTTTTTAGGAGTGGCACAGCGGATGTTATAGGAAATGCTGTCGGGAAACATGTGCGCTGTTTCCTCCCCGGGGAGCACCAGACAGAAAGTTGTGGGAAACACTTTTCTCAGACCCACCGTGTCCCCTGGGTCCCTCCTCCCTTTCCCTCTGGCTTCCTCTCCCTGCCCTGCGCGGGAGGCCCCAGGCCACACCCAGCCTGTGGCACTTTAGGACTGCTGAGGGTGCCCCATGGCTAGCCTTTTCCTTGTAGGTGAAGGGGAGCAGAGAGCTCTGGGGCACTTGCTCCCAGAGCCTTGGCCTGAGCTAGGCTGGGGTTCGAGTCCTGGGCCAAGTCAGTCAAGCCGTGGTCCAGCAAGTTCCTCTGCAGGCACCTGGGGTGTCCACCCCAGCCTGCAGCCCAGGCACCACCTTCCCTTCCTCCTGAGAGGAAGGAGGAAGTTTGGGCCTGTACATACAAGGTCCCAGGATAGAGTATGTATGTCTGTGTATGTGTATATAATGTGTGTGTGTGTGTGTGTATGTTGGTGGGGGTGGGTGGGTTTGGGGAAGACTCGGGTTATCTTGTAGAGATACCCATTTCAGTGGGTACTCATGTTGATGAGAAATGGCCCTTGGGACCTCGGAGGGCCATAGGTGGGCTTCCTCGGCCCAGAGTGCCTTGGTTGTGGCCATCCTGCTTCCACTGGCCCTGCCACGGCATGGTGTGCAGCACAGAGCAACCCCAGAGACCCAGGCCCAGCCAGTACCCACAGCCTCTGGCCGCTGTTTCTGGCTGGCTCCAGAGTGGATGGGTGCCCTCCATCCACAGCAGCTGTGCAGGTGGCAGTGTGTTCTAGGTGCCCGTTTCTAACTACCATGTGTCAGCTGAGATCGGCTAATGGCATGGTGGTGGCTTCTGAGTAGCACAGTGGGCACTATATGGTGGCAGGGAGGGGTAGCCCCCATCCTGGTGAGATGCAGAGCTGGCCACCCTGGGTGCCATGCTGCACTAGGGCTCTGGGGCAGCCCTGCGTGTTTTTGGTCTGGGAGAGAGAGTGGATATGCAGTAGGGACCTTGACAGTAGAGAGCCCTGGGTGCTTGGGGTGCAAAGATCTTCATGCCTGGTTCCAAAGTGAGGTCCCTCCCAAAGTTGTTTCCGTGTGAGGCAGAGACAGCCACACTCTGAACACATTTCATGTCTCAGGAATTCACATTCCAGGTTCAGGAATTTTATTCCAAAGTCCTTTGGTGCACTCACCGTCCAGGGTTCTGGAAGGCAGGGAGAGGGAGCGGCGTGTCCCCGGGAGGCCAGCGAAGCACTCTCCGAGGGAGAAGCCAATGCTCTTGAGGTCTGGATCTGCCCCGGTGTCTTGGGAGGAGGTTTCCTAACTCCACATTGTCTACACGTACGAAGGGAAAGAAAGGACTCCAAACACCATCATCTTGGAATAAAAAAAATAGAGCTGGTTTGTTTTAGAGCAGGGTCGGGGGGTGGGGGAGGGAAGTGGGGTGTTGGCTGTTTCCAAAGAGAGCACTTAATTTAATTTTTCCTCTAAATGACCCAGGGCTGTTCCGTCTGATAGATGGAAGGGTAACATTGCCTTAAAATAGAAATATGCAGGAGTTGGCTATTTTTGGCAAATGAGTGTGTCTTCATTCCCAAAGTGGTTCTCGTGTAATGGCAGGGTGCGGTCCTCAGGCCCAGCCTGGCCTGGGAAGTGGGGACAGGGCACCAGGAGGGAATTCCCTGCTGGGCGTTCCTGGCCAGACCCTCTTGAATCATCTGGGGCTTAAATTCATCTCACTTGAAAGGGGGAGGGGGGGGATCCATGAATCTCAGGCTCAGTTCAGATGGTTTCTCACTAGCAGGTTTCCATCTCATCATGAAACGGGGGTGCCCGTGTAAGAGGGCGGAGGGCCTCGCAACGCCGTGCCCACTGAAGCAGTTACAGGGGCAGGACCGCCCTGAAACGGCCTTCATTTTCTTCTAACGTGTAGAATGTCTTCCCAGCCTGGGTCTATTTCAGGGTCTTTCATTTTTGTGGTTTATGGCCATGCTTGCCGGTTTCGGTGGGTTTGAGGAACCCATAGGGCTCGTAGAAATAATAGTGAAAACTCAAATCTTTATTTTGAGGCAGACTTCGGTTCTAGTGGGCCACAGGGGCAGAGATCTCAAAGTGAAGGTCGCCTGAGTAAAGGGAGAGTTCCCTACACAAAGGCCTAAAATTGACTCTGGGCTCAGCCATCAAGGGTCGGGTGTTCAGCTCATGTCCCAAACAAGAAAGCCCCTCTTCGCATCAGCCATATTAGGGGAACATTGTCAGCTCCCCAAATGCCTACTGAATCCTACAGCCATACAGAAAAACACAGACGAACACAGCCCTTTCCACAAAGAGCCCTGGAGTCCTCTCCTGCTGGGTGCTATGTAGGAGCGGGCAGTGATGCCCTTGAAGGGAACGCAGTCCTGGAGGTGCCTACCTGTGTCCCGCTGCACCCACAGCACTTGAGGTGCAAAATCCCCTTCCCCCCACCCCGACTTTATTCCAAGGCCATGCAGCTGTGTAGGTGCAGGATTTGCCATGGTGGAGCCTCCAGGTAGAAGCACCTGTGTCCCTGTGACCCCAGACAGGCCTCACCATGCCCTGGGCCACTGCTCAGCCCAGTGAGGGGAGATGCAGGGGTGGGGTGGGGTGGGCAGCGAGGGCTGGCCTCTGCTAAGGTGGACTGCACGGGGTCCTAGCACTCCCTAGGGACCTCGTTCAGGACCTCAGCTGTGCCACCCAACAGGAAGATGTGATCTGAGCAATAGCATGGCCTCATTTCTGGGCTCCTGGTTGTGGCTGTGTTTACAAGGCTACCTGATTATTTTGACTTCTAATAGATGTCACTTTTTGTTTTTTAACCCACCATTTTAAAAAGGTCATTTAGTCAAAGACACAGTGCTAGAAGGTTTAGAGGGTGTGATGTGTTGGTCACGTTGTAACCAGTAAGAAATGCTTTGTAAAGTTATCCACATCTTTTCCTGTCCAAAGTTTTCATATGCGATTCTGGTGACCATATTTTCCAAAGCTAAAATGGAGATGTAGGCTGATGGTTTTTGAATTCAGGATCACCTCGGGAAGAACCAGGTCCTATGATTCTGATTTCCTGATTCCGAGGCTTTGAAGTTTTGTCCTACACACATTCCAGAGAATTTTGTACCAGAATTTGGATGTACAATCCAGCTTGCTACTGATAAAGGCCTGTACACCCTTCAGGGCGAGGCCTTTCCTCCTGCCTGCTGTCCCAGCCCTCACCAGTCGGAAGAGTTGAATGTGGCAGGAGACAGGAGCCTGTGTCCGTGCTTGGTTTCTACTGACCCCTTACCCAGATGACTTGCAGTGTGGTGACCTGGCCCTGCCCAGCCTCTCCCTTTCTCATACAGCTTTAAAACTTTACTACTTTTATTTAAAAATAAACAGGATGGGAGAAAAGTAGCGTCCCCTGCCCTGCAAGTCATACGTTCCAGGGTGGGGGGTGGAGTGGAGGCAGGAAGGCCTGGGGGTGGGCGTGTGGACAGCTTTCTCCCAGGGCTCGGCCTTGTTCCTTGGCCTTTTCCTAGAGGACCTGTTGACAGGCCACTGTGCATGCTCATTTGGAAGCCAAGTGTGTGAGCTGAATACCTACAAGGACACCCACTCGGCACAATAGCTGGCCTTAGCTGGCCGGCTCCCTCCCCAGGCTACCCTCCCTGAAAAACAAGGGAAGTGGCTTCCCAGTGTGGCTCCGACCCCATGTGGGGTCACAGTCCCGGTGTCCATTCCTGGTCAGGGTGCCTCACTCTGGGTGTGTGAGTGGAAACTTTGCTCCCTGGCCTCACCCTAGAGAGGCCCCTTGTGCTGAGTGCTGGGGCTCTGCACAGGGGGGCTTTCTACTGAGCACCTGTACAGTGTCGGGCTGGGGCTTGCTATGACTCCTTGGTGGCCGGGAATTGTTTGTGCGGATATGTTGGGTGCAGCTAGCGGGGTCTCAGCTGCTCCAGGTCCGCACAGGCCACCCCTTCCCATCCAAAGTCATTGGAGGAGCTTCTCTGGAATCGTTTGCCAAAAGCCCAAGGCAGAATCCAAGGGTCCAAGACCATTTCCATGGAGCTCATGTTTTCCTTTTCCATAGGAACTTTTTTTTTTTTTTAACCAGCACCCAACCATGCTTCCGAAGGCCACGTTTCATCCTTCTGGATCACTACAGTGAAGTATTACAGTTGTACAGTTCCCAGTCTGGCCTTGGCTTGCTTGGATAAAACTTTGTATGTATTTTGTATGGCATAGATTCTATATTGTAATGATGTCCTATGCAAAAAGAAAAAATTAACGAAATTGTAAATTTTATTGTTTTAACGTGTATGCATGTTTAGTGACGTTTACATTTTGAAATAAAATTTATGATTCATTATTATATTTGGTGGAACTGGTTCCTTTGAAGGGTATGTCTTGCAGAGACTGTGGGAGGGAAAGGGAACTGAAATGGACAAATCCAAGCAGTTGTAATTGGCTGAGGGGCAGAAACTCAGCTGGAACTTTGCAGGCCTTATGCTGGGAGGAGGCTTTGCAGAAGAGCTCTTGTGGAGAGTAGGTGTTCTGACTTCCATGCCTGCCTGAGAGAGAAAGGGACATGGCAGTGACAGTTTCCCCCAAAGGGCACAGCACCTTTCCCTAAAACACCCCCATAAACACCTCAACTTCCTCTCCCTGGGTGACAGCCACATCTCTCAACTCCAGATGCTTGCCCCTCATGTCTCTGCCCAGAGTCTAGCAATCACTCTGTTTCTAGCTACTGAAATTCCTGCACTGACCCCAAAGTGCACTGCAGCAGGGACAGGCCCAGGGACCCTTGGGGGGTCTGGAGAGTGGGATGGCCTATGAGGATACCAGAGCCCGTTTAAGTCTCCTGTGATCATTAACTGCCCCTGACTGTCCCCAGGGCAGGCAATGTCCTCAACAGAGACAATGGGAAGCCCAAAGCTGGCAGGGGGAGGTGGGCGGAGAGGTCTGGCTGTGCCCTGCGCCCGCTGCAGCACGTGGAAGGAAGGTGCAGGCTTGGCCTGTGTTCTCAGCCCCACCCAAGGACAGACCCAGGGCTGCTCTGGGCAATACACTGTTCTTACATAATCATCTGTTGTTCATAGGGTAAATAATAACCACCAAGAAATGTGAAATACATTCCTAACAATTGCAGGCGATGCGGTTGATCCAAGATGGGTTTTCCTGGAGCTCCACGGACCCCAGCAGGCATTCCCTGATACACGTTGTCTTCTGTACCATAGATGAGGAGGAGGATATGAACGCACCCAAGTACATACTGAACTGTCATAAAAATAAGCACACGTTTTCAAACGCAGGTCTTTCTGGTGCTGAGACATTTGGAGCCCTTTCTTGGCTGGGGCATTTTCCCAGGACAGCCACTGTTCTGCCTTCTCAGAGACATTTCCTTATTGCTCAGGAACTTCCCCAGGTAGAGCGACTGCAGCATGGGTCTGCTCCCATAAATAGTTGTGTGCCGAGAGGATCCCAGATGCTTAAAAAATATTGACAGGAAAGAAAAGTGGCCCATCAGTTATGATGTCACTGCTGAGATGTGAAAGGTTATGAGTTTCTGCAGCAGCTTCTTTCCAGAGACTGGGGGGCCCAGCGTTCATGGGGCTTCCATCTCAGGGACTGGGGGCTTCCTGAGGCCTTGAGAGGCCCCCAGTGGTGTAGAAGGAGAAAACTGCAAGCAATAGGTTTTCTCGGTGTTTAAAAAACAAATGCGATTGTGTGGCATGCACAGAGCACATTTTCTTCTCATTGTCCTGGACCAGGTGACAAAAGTGCACAGAATCGTAAAGCAGTTCGGGGAGGGGAAGGGTGGCTCTGTGGCCAACAGGACCTCTGTGGTGAGCAGAGTGGCTCGCACCCTGGAGGCAGGCCTGAGCAGTCAGCCGAAGGACACTCCTGACCCTCTCTTCATTTGTATCAGAACTTGGATTCAAAAGTCAAATTTGTGGCAGATGAAGTGCTGTAGCTGGCTGCATCCTGACCAGGTGAAGCATGGCATCTGATGGAGGGAGGAGGTGTCCTCTGGTCATCCAACAGGGCAGAGGCTGGCTAAGGTTCACAATTACCTCTGCCTCCTTGAAGAAGGGCTTACCGTCACTTGAAACTGTCCTACAGGCAGTGAGCACTCCATTGCTGGAGGTATCCAAGCTGAGGCTGAAACACTGCCTGCCAGGCATGCCACAAAGGGATTGTGTTCTGGAAGGAAGCACCATCACTGCAGGCAAAGGAAGGGCCATACTATTTTCTCAGGGGACTTACTAGGACAGGATCACCAAGATCTTCTGAAATGTCCTTCCAGCTTGTCGGTCAGGTTGGGGTCAGGTTGGAATGTAGACTGGCCTTTGGTGGGTAGGGTTTACTGCAGAGGGCTTTGCATAACAGGTTAGGCAGAGTGTAATTTATTCTGGGGACACAGGTGGCTCGATTCCCCCAGTCAAACCCCATCTATGCCACCATAAAATTCTTGCATAGGCATCACTCCTACAGTCTTCTAAGCGGAAAGCAGTTTAACCCAGGAAAGGCACCCAGCTGTCCTCCACTGTCATGGCTCAGAGATCGGGATTCCACAGCCGTGGTCCACAGGACAAGCAGGTTTGGACAGAAGACGGCGTGGGAAGCACAGGGCCTGTATTAATTTCCTGTTGCTGCTATTATAACACATTACTACAACACATTGTGTTGGCTTGAGGCAACACAAGTTTATTGTCTTATCTCTCTGGAGGTCACAAGTGCAAAACGAGTCTTACAGGACTAAAATTAAGGTGTCAGCAGGACTGGAGTCTTTTCTGGAGTCTTTTCCTTTCCGGCCTATAGAGGCACCTACATTCCTAGGCTTGTGGCCCCTTCCTCTGTCTTCAAAGCCAGCAGAATAGCATCTTTTCTCCTCTCCAACCTCCTGACCTCCCTCTAATAAGCCCCTTTGCGATTGTACCAGGCCCACACAGGGAGTCCGGGATAAGCTCCCCACCTGTCCCAGCCTTCACGTCCTTCCTGCACCTGAGTCAGGCTGCAGCTGAAGAAATGCACGGCTTGAGCAACTCCTGCATGGGCGGGAGAGCCCACAGCACCCCCCACCCCAGCAAGAGCAGCAAAACGTGGTTGAATTAAACTGCACTGAGCATTCCTTCCACCTGTGTTTTCTCCTTCACAGTATTTCCCTTCAATCATTCAGCTTTGAAAAGTAGAAATAACAATGCAATAATCATCACTTCACTACAGTCTTTAAAGCAGACCAATCCTCAAACACCTGCAGCCCAGTTGACCTGCCGCTGCCGGCACAACCAGCACTCAGGGCAGTGGCCATGCACGCGGTGCTGGGGAAAGCACTTGAGTCTTAGCACAGACACACAGCCTGGGGCTTCGGCTCTGAGCAGACTGCCGTGCAGCCCTGGGGAATTCCTGCCCAGAGCCTCGCCGTCCTCATTGGGGCAGTGGCCTTGACCATGGTCCAGATAGGGCCGTTGTGAATGGCAATGAGGCATGGGATGTCGGTGCTGGGTCAGCAGGAACTATGAACCGTGCTCAGATGCTCGGTCCCCCCACGGCCTGACCTCCACTCCCACACGCTGCTGGGAAAGGGGACCCCAGGGAGTCAGCCCTGCTGGGCCATCTCTATGCGGATGGACCTGGGACCAACCTGGGACACGGGGACAGGCTAGTGCACACTGCAGCCTTCTCCTCCAGAGGCCTACAGTGCAGCTTCGGCTCAGCTGGGTTCTGTGCTAGAGCTTGCTGATTGAGTCACTCCTTTGAGCACTCTCAGAGGAAGGTATGCGTAGCCCTAATTTAGAGGCACAGAGGATATGAGGCTCAGAGAGGTAAAGTGGCCTTCCCAAGGTCACACAGCTGGCAAAAGTCAGGGAGGGATCCTGGTCTGATTGGCCCACTGACCACAGCTGCCTTATACTCTGGATTAATTAAAGGCTCATTCTAACCTGTCTGGGCTGCCCTTGTCTATTCTCTGGCATTGTGGGGCTGGCCCAGAAGGCTGGTAGGCCCCACGACACAGGGCTGGCCACTCAGCTTTTTTCTGGCTGCCACATTTCCAGGGACAGAACACTGGCTGGTCTGTGGGACTGCGCCTGGCAGCCTAGTGTGTCCAGTACAGTGTCCTCTGAGATAGTGAGCCAGCTGCCCCTAGGGGGACCCAGTCCAAGGCACTGTGAGGCTCAGGCCTCCTTTAGGGCCCTCCAAGCAACCAAGCCTTTCCCCTGCATAGCCATGACTCCCTGTGCCCTGGCCGCAGTGCGTCTGAGTGGTGCATCCATGCCCCAGACTTCCTGGAACCCAGAGCGCAGAGGCACAGAGCAGTGACAGTCATCACCTTCATTTACTAACACGTGAAAGGGCAGGGAGCTCAGCCTGGGTCTCCTGGCCCCAACTCCTGGGTTCATTCTTCACACCTGCCCCATTGTAATGTCTTCCATTCCCAACCTCATAGCAATTGGGTAAGGATTTACTTATGAATTCCCCAGGAATGCCAGGGAGAACAATACATGTTGATATAATCTGTGCAGTCAGCAGGCTTCCCTTGCACCTCCTGAGAGGAGCCATCATCACAGACACCAGCAACATGAAGGCCACTGATTGATTTATTATTGTGGTTTTGGAGAATAGTTATTGCATGCTTACCTTGATGAACAGAGACACTCCCTGTCTCTTGCCTGTCTCCCGCTCCTTTAACCATACATGCACTCCGGAGAGTTTTCTGAGATCAGCTGCTGGCAAGCAAGGGCTGCCCTTGGGTAGAGCAAACCTGGACAATGCCCTCAATGTGTTCATGTGAGGACAGACGCGCCAGTGGCTACCGCACATCACTGCAAAGGTGTAATGGAGAGCTGAGTGCATTGTCCAGTGGTCATCCAAAAACTGTGCTGCACCAAGACAGCAAGCTGCAAGAGGAGCACACAATATACCAAGCAATGCTATGTGCTACTTGTGCATCCATACCTGCTATGGACTGCGTGTTCCCCCCAAAACTCACAGACTGCACATTTCTCCCCCCAAATTCATGGACTGCATGTGTTCCCCCAAAATTCATATGTTGAAGCCTAACCCTCCAATAGGATGATATTAGGAGGTGGGGACTTTGGGAAGTGATTAGATCCTGAGAGTAGATCTCATGATTTCATAAAACTCATAAAGAGCATTATTGCCTTTATAAGAAGAGACCTGAGAGAGAGGATCACTCTCTTGGCCGTGTGTGGATCCAAGGAGCAGGTGGTCTTCTGCAAACCAGGAGGAGAGCCCTCCCCAGACACAGGATCTACTGGCACCTTGACCTTGGACTTCACTGCCTCCAGAACTATGAGAAGTAAATGTTTGTTGTGTAAGCCGCCCAGCCCGTGGTAGGTAGTTTTAGCAGCCTGAGCTGACTAATTCCTACAGACCAAAGTATGAACCCACACGGTGAAGGTTAACCCCAAAGTCAGGACAAGGTGACTCAGAAGGGCCCAAGGGGGTTTCAACTGTACCTGCAACATGACATTTATTTAGGGTTTACAGGAACACCTCATTTTACTTGCGCTTATTTTATTTTATTGCGCTTTGCAGATACTGTATTTCTTACAAATTGAAGGTTTGTTGCGACCCTCTGTGGAGCAAGTCTATTGGCACCATTTTTCCAACAACATGTGCTCACTTCGTGTCTCTGTTTAACAATTTTGGTAATTCTCGAAATATTTCAGATTTTTTCATTATTATTATAACTGTTATCGTGATCTGTGATCAGTGATCTTTGATGTTATTATTGTAATTGTTTTCGGGCACCACAAACCTCACCCATGTAAGGCTGTGAACTTAATAAATGAGTATGTTCTCATGCTCCACCGACTAGCCATTCCCCCATCTTTCTCCAGCTGTCTCCCTCTCCTCGAGCTTCCCTATTCCATGAGACACAACAATATTGAAATTAAGCCCGTTAATAGCCTTACAATGGCCTCTAAGTATTCGAGTGAAAGGAAGAGTTGCATGTTTCTCTTTTTAAATCAAAAGCTAAAAACGATTAAGTTTAGTGGGAAGTATGTCAAAAACTGAGATAGACTGAGGGCTAGGTCCCTTGCACCAAACAGTTACCCAAATTGTGAATGCAAAGGAAAAGTTGTTGAGAGAAATTAAAAGTACTACTCCAGTGAACACATAAATGATGAGAAAGCGACACAGCTTTATTGCCAATATGGGGAAAGGTTTAGTGGTCTGGATGGAAGATCAAACCAGCCACAGCATTCCCTTAAGCCAAAGCCTAATCCAGAGCAAGGCCCTGACTCTCTTTGATTCTATGAAGGCTGAGATTGGTGAGGAACCTGCAGAAGAAAAGTTTGAAGCTAGCAGAGGTTGGTTCATGAGGTTTAAGGAAGAAGCCATCTCCATGACATAAAAGTGCAAGGTGAAGCAGCAAGTGCAGATTTAGAAGCTGCACCAAGTTATCCAGAAGATCTAGCTACAATAATTGATGGAGGTAGCTACACTAAACAACAAATTTGTAATGTAAACGAAACAGCCTAATATTGTGAAAAAAAATGCCATTTAGGACTTTCATAGCTAGAGAGGAGAAGTCAATGTCTGGCATCAAAGGACAGGCTGACTCTCTTATTAAGGGCTAATGCAGCTGGTACTTTAAGTTGAAGCCAATGCCAATTTACCATTCCAAAAATCCTTAACAATATGCTGAATCTACTTTACTTGTGCTCTACAAATGGAACAAGAAAGCCTAAACGACAACACATCTGTTTATAGCATAGTTTATGGAATATTTTAAACCCACTTTGAAACCTACTGTTCAGAAAAAAATATTCCTTTCAAAATATTATTACTCATTGACAATGCACCTAGTCACCCAAGAGCCCCGATGCAGACATACAGGAGATGAATGTTGTTTTCATGCCTGCTAACACAACATCCATTCTGCAGCCTATGGGTCAAGGAGTAATTTTGACTTTTAAGTCTTATTATTTAAGAAACACATTTCATAAGGCTATAGCTGCCATAGATAGTGATTCTTTTCATGGATCTAATTAGAAATCTTCTAGAAAGGATTTACCATGGTAGATGCCATTAAGGACATTTGCGATTCATGGGAGGAGGTCAAAATATCCACATTAACAAGAGTTTAGAATAAGTTCATTCCAACCCTCATGGATGACTTGGTGGACTTTAAGACTTCAATGGAGGAAGTCACTGCAGAAGTTGTAGAAATAGCAAGAGACCTGGAATTAGAAATGGGGCCTGAAGATATAACTGAATTGCTGCAATCTCATGATCAAACTTTAATAAAGAGCTGCTTCTTATGGCTGAGAAAAGAAAGTGATTTCTTGAGACTGAATTTAATCCTGGTGAAGATGCTGTGACCATTGTGGAAATGACAACAAAGGATTTAGAATGTTACATAAACTAAGTTGATAAAGCAGCAGGGTTTGTGAGGATTGACTCCAATTTTGAAAGAAGTTCTTCTAGCGTAGGTCGAATGGTATCAAACAGCATCACAGGCTGCAGAGAAATCTTTCATGAAAGGAAGAGTCGATGTATGCGGCAAACTTCATCATTGTCTTACTTTAAGAAATGGCCATAACCATCCCAACATTCAGCAACTCCCACCCTGATGAGTTGGCGGCCATCAACAGCGAGGCAACAGCCTGCGCCAGCAAAAGGATTACAACTTGTCGAAGGCTAAGATGACCACTAGCATTTCTCAGCAAAAGAGTATTTTTAAATTAAAGTATGTACATTTATTTAGACATAATGCTATTGCACACTTAAAAGAGTACAGTAGAGTATAAGCATAACTTTAATATGCACTGGAAACCCCAAAATTTGTGTCCCCACTTTGTTGTGATATTTGCTGAGGTAGCCTGGATCCGCACCTGCAGTATCTCTGAGCTATGCCTGTGTTATGGCCGGGTGATGGAAACAATAGCATTTGCTTTTCCTTTCTCTGTATTTGCTCTAGGTGTGACATGTTTGCCAATTTGACAGTCTGTGATGTGACCCACAGATGTCGCTCCTGTGTGTCATCTGGGCTCATCCAAGCAGGACTAAGGAGACTCTCCTTGCAAAGTGCAGACTTAAGTGTGTGCAGATGGCTGTGACCTGACTGTGACCAGGGGCTGCTCTCTGCAATGGGCAGAGCTTTGCCCTAAAGTAGGGGCACTGCCAGGGAGTCTGGCACCTGGAGAACAGCCACTGGCTTGGACATAAGCCATCCAACAACACAGAATAAAAATAGAACTGCTCCTGCCAGAGAGGAGAAGGGGCCAAGCTCCTTGCTAGGAAGCCTCTAAAACAAAAGCAGGTTTCACTGATAGGAGACTATGGAAGGATGCTGCCCTGAGTGGAGGCAGGAGTCACAGTCGCTTACCCTGGTCCCTGGAGGCACGTGAACATGGTGGGGGTGGGTGGCTATTATTATTCTTCTCACCAGCTGGCATGGTACTCTCAGGTGCGCATTGAAAACTCTTTTTTTCTTCATGTACACAATAAAGAATGCATGCTCTGTATACAGTTGGCTATAAAACTAATTGAGAAAGCACCAGTGATAATGCTTTAAAAAATGAAACAGCAAAATATGTTTATTATATGAAGTGTTGAGCCATGGTGTTCAAGGACTTTGGAAATAATTTGATATCTAGTTTTATTTTTAAAATTTAGGAATTTAGCTCAAAGTAATACATATGAACAATTTTTTAAAAACAACATAATACCAAAGAAAATCCTAATGCTGGAATGTCTCTCTTCATCCCCTCCCACCCTGACTGCCTCCAACCAGTTCTACCACGACAGGGCTAAATCTCTCTCTCTCTCTTTTAAAATTATTTCTGCTTTTACATATTTTGTTGGTTATTCCTTTAAGCCTTAATGAAATGCTTATCTTTCTGCTTTGTGATTTATGAGTGTTAGGCAAAATATGCTGGCTTCCCAATAAGAATGATGAACATAGTTGGCCCTTGAACAGCAAAGGTTTAAACTGCATGAGTTGATTTATATGTGGATTTTCTTCCGCCTCTGCCACCACTCAGACCGCAAGACCAACCCATCCTCTTCCTCCTCCTCCTCAGCCTGATCAATGTGAAGATGATGAGGATGAAGACCTTTATGATGATCCACTTGAATCATCATAAATGAATAGTAAATAAATAGTAAACATTCATTACTGAATGAATGAATAGTAAACACATTTTCTCTTCTTTATTATTTTCTTCATAACTTTTTCTTTCTCCTAGCTCCCTTTATTGTAAGAATACAATATATAATACATCTAACATACTAAATATGTGTTAATCCACATCTATGTTATTGATAAGGCTTCTAGTCAACAGTGGGCTATTAGTAGTTAAGTTTTAGGGGAATCAAAAGTTATACACGAATTTTTCACTTTTGTGTGGATGCTGGTATTCCTATCCCCAATGTCAACTACAATTACTGCCATCTCCCGACCTCCTTCCTCCCACCCCTCCTCCCTGCATTTACATTTCTGGGGAGTGTTCTAACTTTCCTGTAGGTACTCTCTGAAAACTTACGTAACATTCTTCCTGCCTTATGTCTGTTGCTACACTTGTGTTCTGTGTCTGGACTCCCCTTCCCAGGAAAGTAAGGGGGTAAGGGTAGGGTAGCCCCTGCCTCCATTCTTCCTACCCTCCACCCTCCCCAGCCTTCCTCAGCCTTTACTTTTGCAACTTTGTCTATTGCAAAGGTGGGTCCCAAAGGTGGGAGTCTCTACACCCCTGAGGCTGAGCATGTCACCCTTACTTGTTACTGCACAGCTAAACCCTGGGCTAAGGGACAGTTCCTTCTTTGTGGGCCTAAAGTCATCATCTCCTCCTCTGATGACTCAAGGAAGATATTCTTAGCATCAAGAGCAAATAGGGTGAACCCATCTTACATTCTATCTGTAGCTGAAAATCCTATCACATTTTAGTTTGCCTTATAATTGAAGCTTAATTTTGTTATATACATATTTTTTTTCTCTTTAGCTTTTAATTGGCTTTCTTCCTTTTTGTTAACAGAATAATAATGCCATCACTTCAGTTTTACCCTGTTTTTGTTCCCAGGACCTCCTCCCCTGCTATCTCCACCCATCCATCTGGCTCCTTGGCCCTGGGCCTGCATATGCCTGGGACTCCCTTCACCGCCCCCTGGTGGATCACACAATAGTCCAAATCTCAAGTCTTTCCCTTTCTTAGCTTTCTTTCTCACTTTGCTGGAATACATCCTCAAGTAACTGTCCAAGAAAGGATGCATGGGAGGAGAGGTGTTTTGTTTTGTTTTTTTATTAAGTCCTTGGAGGTCTGAAAGTATCTTTGCTCTGCCTCATACTTGATCGATAATTTGGCCCATTGTAGAAAATTTAGGTTCAAAATTACTTTCTGATTATCTTCCTACATCCATTGCTCTTGATGAGAAGTCCGATGCACTGTGGTTCTCATCTTTTGCAGTGAACATTTTATTTTACTCTCTTTGAAACCTGTTAGCCCTATTGCGCTGCACTTTCATGTAGCAATTTCCAAAGGCACTTCATTTTACCACCATGAATTCCAAGGACCACTCCACTTGAAGACACCGTGTCTGTTCAGGTCTGGAATGTTTTCCTCTAACATTTTAGTGCCAGTTGCCCTCCCTCCAGGGTTCTTTCCTTTTTGGGCTTCATCCTATTTGGAGGGGACTTACTGACTCAGCCTGCTGTGTCCCTTATCTCTTCTTTCAGGATTAGCCGTGTGTTTATTTTCTCCTTTTCTCCTGTTTTGTTCCTGGAGCCAAAACAAACTGTTTTACTCAAATTGCACTCATCCTCTAAAACGCAGACCGCATGTCATGTCCTGTTGGAGTCTCTCCTGGCATCCCTGTCCCCAGGCAGTGTTACTGGCACCTTGTCCTGCCCCAGGCTAGGCTGCTGAAAACGGGAAAGGACGCACCATTCATAGCCACGTGGACCTTCTCTATCAGCTGGAGTGGGGGGAGGGCTGGAGGCGGGGTCGGGGCGGTGTGTGGGGCTCTGGAGTACTGCACTGTCGGGGACATCAGGGGCCCCCAGGGACAGTCAGGGCCAGGGGTGGAGGGAGGAGGGGGAGGAGGGGAGAGAAACCAGCGGGGAGGCCCTTCCTGGGCTTTCCAAAGCTCCAGGGAATTCTTGGAATTCATGAACTGCTTGCCATTGAGGACAGTTTTCCCTGGAAACCAGGAAGGCTCAGGATTCCTGTCCGGGCTGACAAGTTGAGGCAGCACTGGCGGCAGCAGGGCCAGAGGCAGGGAGACCCCCGGGCGAGGCGGGGTCCTGACGACCGGCCACTGCCTCTGAACCCGCCGGGCCCGCACGCTCCGGGTCCGGTGCACTCTGCTTTCCCGCAGGGGACGGCGCCGTGCGCGTTCTGCAGCCACCCGCGCGCGGCAGTGGCCCCCGAGAGCAGCGCGGCCGCTCCCAGGGGACTGGCGTGCGGGCCCCCGCGGGACCACCGTGCTGCTGCCGCTGGGCTTTGTATTTCTGGCCCTCCCAACGCCTTTCTGTCCCCGGTTCCGAGAATACGTTGAATGCACTTCGAGAGCCCTCCTCCCGCCCCCAACCACACACACACACTATGACTGAAAAACGAAGTTGCGGTTTGGGGTAATAATGGTAATGATCATCACTTGCACTGCTTCTTTGCACTTTTTAATTCTAAGGTGCTTTTACCCACACGACTTCATTTAATGCAGACAATGACCCTGAGACGGAGGGAGGGAGACTCCGCCCTTTTAATTTACCGTGCGGAACAGAGTCTCAGCAGGTCACGGGTCACGTGAGTGTGGGGGCGGGGCCGAGCCTGTGGCCACCCGGGCCCTAACGTGCCCCGCCCTTCCCGACTTGGCCGCACCCGCGTCCTTGTAATCGGCATCCCCTGGGATCTGGTGGCCGGTGACCGCGTATCCTCCGTCCTCCACGCATGTGAGCGTCCTGCCCCTGCAGGGTGTACGAGCGAGGGTCACTATCTCTTCCTGCCTGTCCCCTCCGGCCGTTGCTGCTCTGCTGCCACCTGCCAGTCCCCTCCGCCCCCCACCCCGCGCCCTCTGCCGCCTTTCCTTTCTGGGGGCGGGTCAGAAGGTCAGGAGAATTCCGTGACTTGGGTGACGTTTTGGAAACTCAGGGAAGAGTGCTCATAGTATTTTAGCAGCGGGGCCCTACCCCAGACAGAACATCAGCCCATCTGGGGACCCACACCCATTTCTGCAATTACCTGCTCTACTACCCACCCGCCCGCCACACTAGACGCGTCCAGGGTCTCTCAGCGGCAGACGTGCTCATGGTCACGCTGTAGCCAGCTCCTGCTCCACCTTCCCACCAGCCCCCACCTGCTGGAGCTACAGGGCTCCCTGCAGCTTCCCGTGCACAGTAAGCGGCCTCACAGCCCGGCCTTTGCCCCTTGTGCTGCAGATGTGGGGTGCGCTCCCACTCCCTGCAGGCCTCTGCTCAGATGCTCATCAGAGGCCTTCCCTGAAACCCACCGAAGCGCACCTAGCGCATCACTCCCAGGCCCCTCCCCACCTCACCCCAGGACCTAGGATGCACTGACCCTGGTGGGTCTCAGTGCCAGGGCAGGGGTGCCAGCTGTTCAGCTCCCTCCCAGCACCTCTGTTACTTGGTCCTCCCAGTAGTCCACTAGTGCCCCTGTCCCCCACTGGGCTCAACCCCGCTAGCCTCCTGGGGTCACGGCTACAGCTGCTTCCACCCTCTAGGACCAGCCGGCAGAGCTTTCCCAGCCAGGCTTCAGCTGCCTGGCCTTGCAGGTAAGGGCGATGATACTGAGTTCCCACTGAGATCATGCTCATTATGGCCCAGACACTGTTAAGTGCTGGACCTGTACCGACTTGCTCGCTTCCCACCACAACCTGGAGCACAGGGGAGCAAGTGGAGGCGTCTGTGGGGAACCAAGGACTAGCTGCCTGGCTGGAGAGACAGCGCCCTGGCTCCGCTCCTGCCTGGAGGAGGGGGCAGGGGCAGCCTATGCCAAGCCTGCCCTTGATTTGCCCTCGGATCCCAGGAACCTCCCCCAGGGAACCACCTTGACGTAGAGGAGCAACATACCAGCAACATTGTTCGTGGTGGGGCATGTCGTGATGCCTAACATCCCCCCCCAGAAGTACTGTGCACCCACCAAAAAGAAGGTGAGAGATGGAAACAGAGTCGGTGCTAGGGTGAACTAAGTTAAGGAAAAAAGGAAAGTGCTAAGTAGTACATGGAAGACACTACTACTTATGTAAGAAAGTAGGGGCACTTTTTAAAAATTGCATATATATATATATGTATATATATATACACACTTTTTTTCCCACACAGAAGTCCTGTGTGTATGGGAAGCTGGGATAGGCGTGGAAGCAAGACTTCTTCTGGTGCATTTTTTCTAACTTTAATTGAGATATAATTCACATATCATAATGCAGCCATTGAATGTATGTAATTCAATGGATTTAAGTATATTCACAGATACATGCAACCATTGCCACAGTCGATTATAGGATATTACCTGAGAAAGAAACCCTGCACCCTTTAGCTATCACCTCACTATTCCTCCCCCAAGCCCTGGGCACCCACTAATCTTTCTGTCTCTATGGATTTGTCTCATGTTGTAGCATGTGTCCGTGCATCTCTCCCTTTTGTGGCTAAATAATAATCTATTGTATGGATATATCATTTCTTAAAATCCATTCATCAGTTGATAGGTATTTGGGTTATTTCTACTTTTTGGCTACGGTGAATGATGCTGCTATGAACGTTTGTGTACGAGTGTTTGTGTGGACACATGTTTTCATTTCTCCTGGGTGTGTACCTAGGAGTAGAAGTACTGGGTCATGTGGTCATACGTGTTTAGTTGTGAGGGGCTGCAGGCTGCTTCCTGCTACACTGTGTCCCACTCCCACCAGCAATCTCTAAGACGGCCAGCTTGGCCCTGCCCTCCCCAACACATTACTGAATGTCTTTTTGATAATAGCCAGCCTATCAGATGCAGAGAGGTGTCTTCTTGTGGTTTTGATTTGCATTCCCCTGATGGCTAGGGTGCACACTTTATCTGTAGTGTTGACATTTAGTTTAATTTAATAATGTCACATCAAAATTAATTTGATAAAATTGGAGGAGGTGGGGAGCCCCCAAGGTATAAAGAATTGAGTCCCCCAAGAGGTGCTGCTGCTTGGGGGTGGAGCCAAGGTTCCAGCCCAGGAAGTCTGCCTTGGAGCCCAGCTCTCAGCCTCCACCCTCTGCCTCCTGGACATTCACCAGCTTTTTTGGGCTGTTGTCTCCTTGGGGCCCTTGATACAAGTGTCCCGGGGCTGGCCCACCGTCCTCTGACTTGGTTAAATCAGCCTCCCAGGCCTCCTCCTTCTGTTGCCAGCCAACTTCTCCAGACTTTCTCCTAAGGAAGACATCTACTCTTTGTCACTGCAGGCTGTATCCAGGACACCGGGGCTGGGCACTCCCCACACCCTCTTTGCCTGGATATGGATGGTCAGGCTGAGAGTCCCCTCCGCACAGCTCCCAGCACCCCTGAGAGGCTGGTGCCTGAGCAGACCCGCTTTTCTGGCCCCCAACTCAACATCAGAAGTGCTGGAGGGAGGGATACAGGGATGTCCTTGAACATAAGGGTGGTGAGGAGGGGAGTTTGCTGGGAGGCTGGCTCTGGAGAGCCCATGGCTGGTGAATGGGGCTTGCTCTCTACACAGCTTCGCACTGGGGACCCAGGGAGGGACTGGGATGCCCTTGTCACCCTGTCGTGCTGCTGGACACCTGTCTGGGGAAGGTTGGGGCCACCAGACAGCACAACCGACTCGAGACTGGTACAACCTGGGTAGGGAGAGATGACTAAGGCTAGGGGAACTAGCATTACCAAGCAGCTACAGTCAGGTGTCACCAGGTGCCATTTAAACACCTGTGGGCTCTGCTAGCGGGTAGCAAGTCCTGGAAACAAATCCAGAACTGAATAAAGCAGTAAAGTGACCAGTGTGGAGCCACCAGAGTGGGGACAGGGAACATCTGTAAAAAGCAACAGGAATTAGGTAACATGTGACAGGTGTCCAGAGAATGGCATAGGAGGACTTGGCCTCTGCTGTCTCATGGAGGGGATCCACAGAGCAACCGAGTCGCAGGCTCAGCCTCCCAGCCAGCTCCAGGCAGGACCACTCCAGACGTTAAACCCTCGTGCAGCCAAGAACCTACCGCAGCATTCCTCAGAAGCTGACTCTGATATCGTCTTGTGTGATAAAATTGTAGAATTGTTCATCCAGATGTTAATGATAATCAAACCCATAGCTTTAACGTTGTTAACTTGGTCTTTGCAGCATTTCTCACATTTAAGACTATCTAGAGTCATAGACCAGCCTTGTAATGAGAATTTAAAGTTATAATTGAGTAATTAATTTAGACTTGAGATTTTAACTTGAAATCTAAGTTCTCATACAATACTGGAACACTTAGAAAACTTGAGTCACCATATTTTAATGTATTAGATTTATAAATAGTACTTAAGTGCTTGGGAAGGGTTTGTCATTGAGACTATTGAAGTGCTGTACTTAAAAAGAAAATTAAAAATTCAATGTACTAATGTAGTTCACTGTGTTTAAAGAGATTTAATTAACAAAATATGTGGATGGACCAAACATAAATCAGTGTCTCCTCCACCCCTTGTGAAGTGATAGTTAAAATTTGCTAGGCTTTTTCATAAAATAAGAACATTAATAAATTGAATTTGAGAGTTTAAGGAAGAACCAGGCCTTTACATTTGTAATTTTAATGAATTGAATGTTAATTTTAAAACTTTTAAATTTAAGATAAAATAAACTCTGAATTTTGTGCACAAAACGTGCCCTTAGAAGACATCAACAGCCTCCTGTTGAGCTGGGGGGGAGTAAAGGCTGCCGGGGTTTCAGGATTCCCGTCACTGCTCTGGGGTCCTGGGGAGGGGCCCTAGGGTGACGAGGGCTGCCTGGCCAGAGGCACTGGCCCACAGCAGTCTGTCTTCTGTGGCTGTGTCCATCTCCATCGCAGCCAGAGAGGTCATTTACAATGTCACCGTTATCACTTTCCTGGGCTCACAAAAAAGAGAGAAAAAAAAATGTCACCCTGCTTATTCCCAACATGTTCCCATCACGCTTGGAATGAACCCCAGCTCCGCACGCTGGCTCTGATGGCCCTCGAGCCCTGACTCCGCTGCCCTCTCTGTCCCCCTGTCCCTGCTTCTAGCACCCCCACCACCATCCAGCCTGCCTTCTTGTCTGTCCCTGGAGTCGTTCAGGGCTCCCGTCTAGAGACTGCACTGCCTGCTCTGCCGGCAGCCTGCTCCTTCCTGCAACCTGCTCCTGCCGCCTCTCCTCTGCCAAGAGGCCCCGACCACCCCGTCTAAAGGAGCCCCTGTTGCTGCTCACTCCCCTTTATCCTCTTTTCCTTCTCCCCTCACTGCCCTCTCTTTCTTGTCTTTGTTGTTGTTTTGCGGTTAGCTGTCTCCTCCATAGGTATGTTGAGTGTATACAGATGCCTCCGTCCAGCCTAAAGCCGCCTCTGATACCTGCCTGGTAGGTGCAAAATACATACGCACTGAGTGCATGAATGGGAACGGAATGCCCCTCAGAAGCACCATTTTACAGGTAAGAAAACTGAGGCTCACAGCCTCACTCGGCAGAGCTGAGGTCTCTCTGACTCCTGGAACCCCATGTACCTGGACCTGTGGCCGGCGCTGGGAGGTGGGCAGAGGGAGTACACATTTGGGTGAGTTCACGAATCTGCCCTCAAGGGACGGAGCGAGACTGTCAGTGAGACCGCAGGGACACCGTAGGGACATGAGGTACTACTCCAGAGGAAAAGACACCAAGAGTCAGTAGATGCAAGGAGTTGGCACTTGGTAGAGAAGGGCTGTGGACTGTGAGCTTCTGGGGCAGAGGGCGTGCTTGTTGTTGGGGACTGACACTGTCTGATGGCTGGTTTGGCTGGAGGTGGGGACACAGAAGGCGGGCAAGGTGGTGGGGCCCAGTGAGGGACTTGGGACTGTGCCCTGGAGTTTGGGGATAGGATGAGGCAGCGCTTGCAGCCTTTTTCAGCCAGGTTAGTGGGGCAGGGACCCAAGCTGGGCCATGACAGGGCGTCCCGTCAGCACTGACACGAGAGCTGAGGCAGGGGAGGCAGAGTGTGGTGGCTTCCTGGTGTGCTGGTCTGGGGGTTATTGGAAGCCACTCCACCTCTACATGGCCTTTCTGTTCCTTATCTCTATGGCGGGCAGAGGTTGCAGAGTGCCCTATTCTGTCCCTGCTTAGACACTTGGCACTGCCTTTCAAGAAAGGAGACCAGACATGGAGACAGACCCGTAACCCCGGCCTGGTTAATTCACATGGGACTGCGGCTTCCACCCTGTGAGCCAGGTGGTGGACCTGACCCCAACCTGCCCACATGCCCAAGTCCCACCACTGGTGAGGGGTCGCGTTCAGGCAGCGTTCATTAGCAGCTCTGGGGTCAGCCGGGGTGCCATTTATAGAGAAAGGGAGCCAAGGGGGAGCTCTGGAGCAGCTTTGAGTGGGAGAAGCCCCTGGGCTGCTGAGCTCATGGTGTGGAGGGAGCGAGAGTGGGATCCAGGGCAGGGGTCTCACGCCACAGCTGGCACCAGGCTCCTCTGCCGGGCATGTTAAGTGGAGTATCGGATTTGGCGAGTCTGGGAAGGGCCCAGGTATTCCAGCAGGTTCCCAGGTGCTGCCACCGCCGTTGGAGGCATGAAAGGAGATGGGCAAGTCTGGTGAAGTCTGTTGGTCTGATCTGGAACTTGATGCGCCCCCTCCTGCTCCTACAACGCCCAGGTCTGGGTGGTGGTCCTGAAGTTGCAGGGACCTTGGAGAACGGCCTGGAGTTTCTGAGTGATCCTGGGTGGCCCCCAAGGGAGAGGCCTTTTGTCCCCTCCAGCGTTTGGCCCAGTCTCAGCCTGGCCAGGTTCCTGGAGGTGTGGTGGTCCCATGCTTGTCCTCCAGCCCGCCCAGCCCAGGGGGACACTAGGTGGGAGTGAGGGGCTGGGCCCTGGAGACGCTGGGCTGTGAGGATGACTCTGGGTGCTAGAAGAAAAGGGGTCCAGGTGACAGGGTGTGGCAGGCCTTCTGCCCAGAGAGACCAGGTTGAACTAGGAGCTGCAGGGTGGAAGAGGGTGTGGGTGGGGCGGGAAGGCACTCCTATGAAAGCCTGGAGCTGTGCTTGGGGGAAGGGTGGGGCAGGAACCCGTGCCCTCCACACCCGGGGGACACCCTCCCTCATCCAGTCCAGGTTTCTCCTTTGATGTTGCCATTGGGACAGTCCCAAGGGTCATTTCCCACGAGATTTGACAGGGGCAAGGGGCTACGGGGTCATGCTGGGGGCCCGAGGCAGAGAGGGCGGGGCAGGGCGAGGCGTGCAGGGCTGGGCTCCCCACCCCTCTGCAGCAGGCTTCCCTGCACTCACCTGCCCGTGCCACTGCCTGGTGCGGAATCACCCCTGGGTGCCACGCCCACCAGCAGCCCCAGCTCCTGGCAGCCCCGTGATGCGCTCAGGCCTGGGCGGTGGTGCTCTCTCCTCTGTGTTGTGCTCACTCCCCAGGCTGCGTACCAAGAGCCGCCTTGGAGCGGGAAGGACCCGCGGTGGCCAGCCAGCGTGGTCTGCCCTGAAGCGAGGGGCGCCTGGGGTCCCGGGTGCTCCACATCCCACCGGCTGGCCTGTCCTGGGAGGTTCCTGGACTTGTTTTCCCTTTAGGGCCAGGGCTACTTCTTGGTTTCCAGCTCTGACATCTACTAACAAATCCTTTAAAATCGCCGAGCCTCAGTTTCCCTAGCTATAAAATGAAGATGGGCTTATTTCAAGGACTAAATGAGCTAATTTGTGTGCAGTGCCAAGCTGATCTTATCAGTGACATTATTGTAACCAACCATGCCCAGTGGCCAGCAGCTCTTGGCACATCACAAATGTCAGAAGGATGAACTTTACAGATGAGGAAGGGGAAGGGGGAGAGTCTGGAGCTGGCTGTGGGGTCCCCTTCCCCCATCTTCTTCCATCTTTCTCCCCCTCACCTCCCTCCGCCTGAGGACCTTTGGCAAGCAGCCTCCCTAGAAAAACATTACTGGGAGCTGCTCTCTCCACCCTGAGTTTATCTTAGTTTTACAGGTATCTGTGGGCTGGGCAGCCAGTAATTAGCCTAATAAGGTGCTGCTGCTCCCTTCTGTGCCCAGCTCCAGCTGCTGCTGCTGTAATGGCTCCCCACTAATTCTCCTGATCTCGAGGATAAGGCCTTTGCCCAGACAGGTTCCCCACCACAAAGCACAGGGTGCTCAGGCTCGGGTGGGCCGGGAATTGGTAGTGTTTTCACTTTTCCCCCAAACCCTGTGCCGTAGGGAGCCCAGGCTCAGAGGTGTGACCAACTCACCAAGGAAACAGCCCAAGTGTTAGGGGACGAGGCTGTACCGGGACAGAACAGGTCAAATGTCTATTGCATTGACAACATTAGAAAGAAGCAGCCAAACCACCAAAGCAGCTGCTGGCATTTGTGTGCCGCGGCCCGGAGCACAGCGGGCAGTTGGGGAGGTGCTCTGGCACCAGGTCCACCCCACAGCCTGCACCCAGGACCCTGGCCAGCGCCTGTGGCAGGGACATGCTCAGTGCTGCTGCCCCTGCCCCCAGGGTACCCCTTGGAGCAAGGTCCCACTGGCTCCTGGTCCCAGACAGAGAAGGAGTGATCCCCTCCCCCATCCCAAAGCTTGAGCTGGGGGTGGGGGGGCTCTGAGATCTATGAGGCTACCAGGCCCCCCAAGTCACCTTTGTCCCCAGGCCACAGTAGCACATCAGGAGCCTCCAGCGGCTGACTTTGGAGCGGGACCCAAGGCGCTGTAAGGAAGCAGGAAGTGAAGGCCGTTGGAGCCAAGAAGCAGGAAGAGTCAACCGCACTGTGGGTGCCCTGCTCCCCCGCGCCCCCAGGTGGCCACAGGGGCCCTGTGGGCGGGAGAAGCCCGCAGCCAGGCCCTGCTGGGCAAGCCCCGCTGGGGACTAACACTCGCCCACGCGGTTCCCTCTGATCTGCCCCGCTGGGCAGGGCTGCGTCATCTGCTAGGTTTTCCCCAGAGACTGTGCCCAGGGAAGGCCAGCGCCACCCTGGCCAGAGTGTCCCTGGCACAGCGTGAGCCCCCCTTACCCTGCCTTTGTGGGGAGCATGGTGCCGGCTTCCCTGCAGGAGAAAGCCAAGCAAGCTTCCCCCAGCCGGGACCTCAGGTGCCAATGCCCCTCTGGGAGGAGCGGGACTCCCGCTGAAAGCCAGGGGCCCCTCAGCCGCGCAGGTGTCATGGAGACCCTCCTAGCAAGGTATCCGTGTCCCTGAGTGTTCTGCACCCAGCTGTGCCAAGCCACCTCGGGGGTCCCAGAGCCACCCTGCCATGCAGGTGTTAAGGTCAGCCCTGGGGCTGCCTTGCCACCCACGCTCTGGGTCCAGGCCCAGGCCTGCACCCTCTATTCCGAGACGAGGTTCGAGGGTGCTGAAACCTGTGCTATTTTTCCTCCACGGCTGGGTTTGGGACGATGGCTGTGGTGTCGGAGTCAAGGCTGGCTCACCTTGGGTGGGAGCGCCAGGGCGGGGTCACTTGGAGGCAGAGGGGCACCAGCCCCTGGGAGGGAGAGTCCTAGAGTTTAGGGGCTTTTTGTGCATGTTCGCACCTGCCCTGCCCGGTCTGCCAGGGCAGGCCATGGGGACGGGTGAGAGCCTGGCTCTGGGCTCTGGGTTTCTGCCACATTCGGCCCCACTTTTCAGTGCCTCGTCCTCTCCAAGGCCCCTGTGATGGATGGCTCTCCAAAGCCTCAACTGTCCCTCTTGGAACTTGGCTTCTTCCCTTCAACCAGGGGCTTCCCACTGGGGAGACTAACTGAGACCCCAAAGCTGCCATCAGCGCTGCTCAGACCCACAGACCCTCTGGCCAAGCCAGACCGAGGCCACCCCCCACACCCCTGCCTGCTAGCAGCTGAGTCCCACTCTCTCCTCCCATCCTCACTCTCCTCCTTCTCTACCTGGCCTTCCTCCGTGGGGAGGGGGCGTTTCTGCATCCATTTGCTCCCAGGAATCCACGGCTCCTTGCATTTTAATTGGAGAGGGGCAAGAAACACATGCTAAATGCATGTGCCAGGTGGCAATCATGAGAAATAGAAAACTGGTGAACAGAGGACCCCAAATGGAGAGGGTGGTCTGCCATTTAAATCGGTTGCTCAGGGAGGCAGGAGACATATTTAAATAAAGGCCTGAAAAGGATGTGTCGACAAACCTTGTGAAGGGTCCTCCAGGCAGGGACAGCACAGATGCTAAGTCCTGAGATGGCAGTGCCCCGTGCCCAGTGTGGGCAGGGGGCTGGAGCAGAGGGAGGGGGAGGGGAGAGGAGGCTGGAGGTGGGGGTGGGGCGGGCACCCTGCAGGGAAATGGGGAGCCCTGGGCAGGCTTCCAGCAGAGGGGGGCCAGGCCCCAACTTGGGACTTAACCCAGCAGTCTGCTGTGGGGAAAGTGGAAGGGGAGACCGGGAGAGGGCGGACCCAGGAGAAAGGGGACTGCGCCCTGGACCAAGGTGGAGGCGGCAGGTTTGGGGGTGGCGGGGTTGGCAGTGGTCGGATGCTGCGAAGGCTGGTTGCGTGTGATGGGCCTTGTGCGTGGCGTGTGCGAGAGGGAGGGAGTCCGAGTTCTGGGCTCGAGCACTCGGGACTGTGGCGTTGCCATCACAGCTCTGCTGGGGGAGGCGCGGTGCCACGTCCCCGTGGGTGGACGAAGAGACAGATCTTCTAGCCTGCAAAGTGATGCTCCTTTCACGAAGTCACTGCCCACCCACCCGGGTCCCTCGGGTGTCACATGCAGGCTGGCTCGAGTCAGGATGGGGCCTGTGTGTGGGGCGAAGAGCCTGCTCTGAGGGGAGCAGGGGTCGGCCCGTGCCTGGGGCCAGCACCCCCCCCAGACGTGGGGCCCGTGCTCCGGTGACAGCCTTTTCTTGGAGCAGAGACCAGACTGCGCGGTGCCACCTTGCTCATGGGGCCCCACTGGGCTCTTATGTGGGATTCGATCGCATCTCTGCAGCTCATTAGTGCAGGATTCTTTCTATGGGCGGGCGCTCCCTCCCCTGGCCTGAGTAGGCTGTTCTGGCCCAGCCAGCAGCAGTCAGTGGGCCTTATCAAATCAGGAGATGCTAAAATGCGGGGGAAAAATACTTTGAAAAATGTTTGCATTGGAGGGACGGGTGGGGGTACTCGTGAATTGTTTGCTTCTTTCATAAGCAGCCCTGCTAGCATCACTTGCTGCCGCAGGGCCGATGCGCAGGGCCGGATCCCTTGGGACCCAGCAGGAAAATGGACTAGAGGACAGCCAGCTAGCCAAGGCCCTGGGAAACGCGTTGTTTTCCATTTCCTTTCTTTCTGCAACTCTGTTGCCAGTTCAAACTGACAGTCTAGTCTACCGAATGATTCCCCCCATTCTTTTAGTCTTTTCTACTCTGAACAAATCTGGGGCAAGATCTTTGGTCCTGGTCTGGGTCACTCTGGACAATGTATTCAAAGCTAAAGTCTATGATGAGTGTCCAGAAAATAGTTGATGAACTGTGACTCCAGAATTCTTGTCTCCAGACTGAGGGAAATAAAATCACAAAGGAGATACAGCACCTGACTGGGCTCCTTCAGGGTCCTACCATATATGTCCCCTTCGTTAATAATGAGCAGGTGCATGGCTATCTGGACCAATTCTGGCCAATGAGGTGTGAGTGGTAGTGTCACGAAACAACTTCTATCTAGGAAATAACTTTAAAATGGGTGGGCGAGCCCTTTTTCTGTTTCTGCTGGCTGAAACGTGGACATGATGGCTGGAGCCACAGCAGCCATATTGGACCATGAGGTGATCTTGGGCATGGAAGCCACACACAGGCAAGCACCGAATAGATAGAGCCTGAGACCCTGTCACGGTATAGCCTCTGTAACAGACCTGGACATCCTACCTTCTATATTGAGTAAACTGCTGTATTGTGTAAGCCACTATTGTATTAGGGTTTCTTTTTTAACTCATAGAGATAATCCTAACTGATTCACCACTCTCAGAGAGTTTACAGACAATTATGTTTCTCATGAAAAAAGTTAGTCAGTGATTATAAGTTATCTTGGACTGGAGCACTGTGGCTGAGCGAACGAGCCAACTCACCCATTTGTGGGATGGCTCTGTCCTTCCTTGTCAAGAAAGAGGACTCCTCCCACACACAGACGTGTCACCGCGCATGGTGATGAGTGTGCTGCAGGCTGCGCCAGCTTAGGCAGCCAGAGGGAAGTTCTTCTTCCCTTCCCTTTCCAAATTCCCCAGAAATGGCCAAATAGCATAATCTCAAGCAGAGCTGAGAAGCAGAGTATCAGTGCCCCTGTGGCTTTCATGGACTTCCAGAAGATAAGAATAGACATGACCATGTTGATTTATAAACCAAAGCAGAAGCGACTACATCCCAGTAAGTATGCAGGAGGGACTGTATGTGGCGGCAAGCGGGGGCTTGGGCAGAGGTGCTGCCCTCCCTGAGCACTCTGGACAGGCTCCAAGCTCAGGGGCCACAGTAGGCAGGCGACTTCGGTAGGACAGTCGGACAACAGTCGGCTGGCGACTTCACTCAGGGGTGTGGAGGGAGGGATTGTCCACGGAACAGCAGAGTGAGCTCTTTACCTGCCTCTAACCCCAGACTTCAACACGCCTCAAACAGAGAGGCTAGCAGTGCTGTTCGCACTAGGATAGAATTTTTTTTTGCGACAGAGTCTCGCTTTGTTGCCCAGGCTAGAGTGAGTGCTGTGGGATCAGCCTAGCTCACAGCAACCTCAAACTCCTGGGCTCAAGCAATCCAAACTCCTGGGCTCCTCCCGAGTAGCTGGGACTACAGGCATGCGCCACCATGCCCGGCTAATTTTTTCTATATATATTAGTGGGCCAATTAATTTCTATTTATAGTAGAGGCAGGAGTCTTGCTCTTGCTCAGGCTGGTTTCGAACTCCTGACCTGGAGCAATCTGCCCGCCTTGGCCTCCCAGAATGCTAGGATTACAGGCGTGAGTCGCTGCGCCTGGCCCAGGATATAGAATTAATGATATGTTTGTGCTCTAGAATGAACGTCTGTGTCCCCTGCAAACTCACATGTTGAACTCTAACCCCCAATATCGTTACGGAAATGTGTACAGCTAGCGTTACAGCTAGTGTTACAGCTCTTGGCTGGGGAAAGAACCGAGCGGCACACAAAGAGTCGGAGAACAGCCTTTATTCAGCCAGCAGGCTCAGCCAACTTCTGACCTTCTCTCTTCTTGACTTCTGATTTCTGACCCCCCTTCCTTGCTCTCCTCCCAGTTTTTATACCCTTGGTAGGACTCCAAAAGTGTCCAATCAGCAACAAGCTTTAACATCCAATCAGCAACAAGCTTTAACATCCAATCAGCAACAGGCTTTAACAGCCAATCAGCAACAGTGGGATTCAAAAAGTATCCAATCAAGATTGCTCAGCCAGCTCGGCCAGAGCACAGGCCTGGACAACAGGCGGTGGCGGCACGCCGGGCAAGGCCCCAGCAGCATGCCCACCAACCGACCTCACACAGCGCCAGCCCACGGGGATGCAGAGTGGCGGGGAGGCGGCAAGCTGCCGCATCCTGGCGCCTGACAGTTTTCCGCGTCAATATGATGGGATAAGGAAGTGGGGCCTTTGGGAGGTGATTAGGTCATGAGAGCAGCACCCTCATAAATGAGATTAGTGCCCTTATAAAGGAGTCCCTGGAGAGCTCTCTCACCCCTTCCTCCATGTGGGGACACAGTGAGAAGACGGTCTGCTGTGAACCAGGAAGCCCTCACCAGACACCAAATCTGCTGGCTCTTTGATCTTGGACTTTGCTGCCTCCAAACCTGAGGAATAATTTGTTTTGTGTATAAGTCACCTAGTCTATTCTGTTATAACAGCCCTGATTGACTATGACATCTTGTTAAGAAATTGAAGTCAACCTGGAAGGAGGGATAGTATCCACCAGAATAAAGCCCTCATTAGTTTGGTCTTTTCGTGGCCATGAGGAAGCCAGGCACCCTGGAGTGAAGGCTGCCAGGTACTATGACTCACCCCTCCATGCAGGGCTTGAGCCAGCCTTCCCAGGAAGGGGAGAGGCCTGCTGAGTAAACAGACCCAGAACCACAAAGGGACCCTTGCCAGCTATCTGGATGCATCAGCCTTGTCATTCATTTGTGTATGTAAACAGGCAACCATGGGAAAGAATCACACAGGACAGAAGGACTTGGAGCACGGGAATGGAGTTCAGTTCAGTTTTGTTCATCACAAGATGAACAAAAGTAACAGCTGTCCCTGGAAGAAATAGATAATAAAAGGCAAGGAATAGAAGTTAGAAGTCATAATTAACATCTCTGGGATATTTGAGGAGATATTGCATCCATGAAACAAGACCAGGAACCTAGAGAAAGGAAAACTCAGAGAACAAAGGTTCAGAGATTAAAAATATGATTGTCAAAATTACATCAGGAAAAGTATTGGAAAATATCGTCAAAGTAACTTTGCAGATGTAGGGCAAGAAGACAAAAAGATGAAGAGTCTGAGAGGACAGTTAAGAGATGAGTAGCATCAGTCCAGGGTGTCCAAAAAGTGTCTGATAGGAGTTCAGAAAGAATGAACAGAAAAAAATAAGAATGGAGGGAAGTGTGTTGGTTCTTATTGTTGCTCTAACCAATGACCACAAACTGAGTGGTTAAAACAACACAAATTTATTATCTTACAGCCATGGAGGCCAGAAGCCCCCAAATCATGGTGTCCCCAGGACTACATTCCTTCTGGAGGCTCTAGGAGAAAATGTGTCTCCTTGCCTCTCCCAGCCTTTGGAGGCTGCCTACATTCCTTGGCTTGTGGCCCCTTCCTCCATTTTCAAGGTCAGCAGGTGTAGCATCTTCCAGTCTCTCTCTCTGTGACCTCTCCCCCATCACCACATCACCCTCTCTCCTGCGTCTTCTGTCACGTCACCTTCTCTGACTTTGGCCCTCTTGCCTCCCTCTGATGAGGACTCTTGTGATTTGGTTGGGATCACAAAAATAATTCAAGAAAATCTCACCATTTCAAGACTTTTAACATAATCGCATCTGCAATGTCCCTTTTTCCATGTGAAATAACATATTCATAGGTTCCAGATATTAGGGCGTGACACCTATGGTGGGCCATTATTTTGTGTACTACAGTGGGAAAGGAAGAAATGGTGGGAGAATAACTTTCCAGAGCTGGAAAGGGGGGAAATTTTTAAAATTTAAACTCACTCAAGTTATTTAATAGAATGATCGAAAAAAGACCAACACCTGGGCACATTGCCATGCATTATTAGAAAGCTAAGGGAAGGGGGTGGCTCAGGTCACTGGCCAAGGAATGAGTTGAGCATCAGGGTTTGCTAGAGAGAAATACTATAATAGAAAACCTCCTTCAAGGCTAGAGGGAAAATGATCTTGACTCGAAACGATAGAGCCAGCCAAATTATTAACAGTTGAATATGAAAGCAAAGTACCTTTTCATGTATAAGAAAGCATTTTGAAAGGTAACCTTCCATGAACTTATTCTGAGGGAATAAAACTACTTGTGAAGTACTCTGGCCACAAGAATGTGAAAATCAGGAAAAAGAAAAATAAAGACTTCCCAAACTGGCTGGGCACTGTGGCTCACGCCTGTAATCCTAGCACTCTGGGAGGCTGAGGTGGGCAGATTGCTCGAGGTCAGGAGTTTAAAACCAGCCTGAGCAAGAGCAAGACCCCATCTCTAAATAGAAAGAAATTAATTGGCCAACTAATATATATAGAAAAAATTAGCCAGGCATGGTGGCACATGCCTGTAGTCCCAGCTACTTGGGAGGCTGAGGCAGGAGGATTGCTTAAGCCAAGGAGTTTGAGGTTGCTGTGAGCTAGGCTGACACCATGGCACTCACTCTAGCCTGGGCAACAAAGAGAGACTCTGTCCCAAAAAAAAAAAAAAACCAAAAAAAAAAAAACAACAGAAAGTGTCCCAGTGCTGCAGGTCACTTCTCCCCTCTCCTCCCCCATCCCTACCACTCAAGAAATAAAAGCCTTAAAACTATGGGGAGCAGGAGGGCAACAAATAGTGTCACCCTTATGAGAACTAGAAGTGAAAGTCCTCCCAAACAGCCCCCATCCTAAACACAAGGTAACACTAGAATTCGAAGTCTGTTATAACATGAGGGTAACCATAGCAACATTAAATCTCAAACCCAGCCCAACTTCTGACTAGATTACTAGAACCCCTACATTAAAGACCTAGCAGAAGGAAGGGTGTGCTCATTTCTAAGCATGAAAATAATTGACCTCAATCTCTACTGCATAATGTCTGTTTTTGTTTTTTTTAACAAAAACATGAGCCATATGAGAAAACAAGTGATGTTGGAACTATCTGACAGGGAATTTAAAATAATAACGATTAATATGTTAAAGGCTTACCAAGATCAGATGGATGATTTATACAATTTTTAGAACACTTGCCCAATTACAACAAAATACATATTCTTCCCAACTACACATAGAACATTCTCTGGGAGAGACCATATGCTAAGCTATAAAGCAGATCTCAATACATTTAAAAGGATTAAAATCATACAAAATATATTTTTTGACCATAATGGAATGAAATTAAAAATCAATAGCAAGAAAATAATTTGAGAAACTCATAAATATGTGGAAATGCTATAAAACACTTCTGAATAGCCAGTGGGTCAAACAAAAAATCAAAAGGGAAATTAGAAAAACATTGACATGAGTTAAAATGAAAACACAAACCCCCAAACTAATGGAATGCAGATAAAGCAGTACTTACAGGGAAATTTATAGCTATAAATGCCTACATTAAGAAAGAAGAAAGATCCTAAATCAACAATCTGAACTTCTAATTTAAGACCCTAAACTTAAAGCAAGCAAAAAGAAGAAAATAATAAAGAACATTACAACAGAAATTAATAAAATAGAAAACAAAAACCAATAAATATGATAGAAAAACAATGAAGAAACTTGTAGGACTTTGAAAAGTCCTACAAAATCGATCAATTTTTAGCTAGATTAACCAAGAAAAAGAGAATGCTCAGATTCTTCGAATCAGAAATGAAACAAGGTATATTACTATTGACTTTACAGAAGTAGAAGGGATTATAAAGGAATACTGTGAACAACTGTATGCCAATATATTAGATAACTGATGAATATAGAAATGACCAATTTCTATAAAGATGCCAACTACTGAAACCGATTCAATAAGAAATAGACAATCTGAATATACCTATAACAAGCAAAGAGATTGAATTAGTAATGAAAAACTACTCATTAAGAAAATCCCAGGCCTAGAATACTTCATCACTGAATTCTACGAAACATCTAAAGAAGAATTGATACCAATTTCTCACACTCTTTAAAAAAAAAGGGGGGGGTAACACTTTTCAATTTTTTTATTTTTTTTGAGACAGAGTCTCACTCTGTTCCCCAGGCTAGAGTGCTGTGGTGTCAGCTCAGCTCACAGCAACCTCAAACTCCTGGGCTCAAGTGATCCTCTTGCCTCAGCCTCCTGAGTAGCTGGGACTACAGGCACGTGCTACCATGCCCTGCTAATTTATATATATATATAGTCGTCCAGCTAATTTCTTTCTATTTTTTTCATAGAGATGAGGTCTCACTCTTGCTCAGGCTGGTCTTGAACTCCTGAGCTCAAACGATCCGCCTGCCTCAGCTTCCCAGAGTGCTAGGATTACAGGCATGAGCCACCACATCTCGCCCACTTTCCAATTCTTTATGAATATTATCCTTATACCAATATATGAGATCACAAGAAAAGAAAACTACAGACCAGTATGACTTATGATATGGATATAAAAATTCTAAACAAAATAATAGCAAACCAAATCCTGCAAGATATAAAAAGAATTATATACCATGACCAAGTGATATTTATATAAGGAATGCAAGAATGGTCTAATCTTTGACAATTCATTGATGTAATATATCATATCAGTAGATTGTAAAACAAAAATCACATGAACATCTCAAAAATAATTTGACAAAATCCAACACCTTTTCATGAGAAAAACACTCACCAGGAAAAGAAGGGAACTTTCTCAGCCTGATAAAGGCATTTATTGAAACACCCACACTAACATATATAATCATGAAAGACTGGATGCTTTCTTGCTAAGAACAGAAACCAGACCCAAGGATGTTAAATCACAAGAAGATAGTTCCATACACCTAAAGTCCTGACAATACCAAGTGCTAGTAAATATTTGAACTCATAACACTGCTAGGGGTATAATCCTTTTGGAGAATGATGTAGCGGTATCTACTAAAGCTGAAGATATGCACAGCCATGAGCCTCCAATTCCACTAGAAGGTACATACCTACTAGTAAGCATGTGTTTTGCAGCTAATTACATATATATGTGTATTCTTAACAATATGTTTATCATCACCCCTGCCAGGAACTGAATGCATGTCTCTCCCCAAAATCCATATGTTGAAACCCTAACCCCCAAGATAATATTATTTGCAGATGGGGCCTTGTGGGAGGCAATTAAAACATAAGGGTGCAGCCCTCATGTTAGATCAGTGCCCTTACAAGGAGAGACACGAGAGGGCTGGCATCCTCTTTCTCTTTGCCGCATGAGGCTACCATGAGAAGGTGGCAGTCTGCAACCTGGAAGAGTGCCTTCACCAAGACCCTGGCTATGCTGGCACTCTGATCTTGGACTTCCAGCCTCAAGACCTGTGAAAAATAAGTGTTTGTTGTTTAGGCCACCCAGTCTGCAATATATATTTTTTAAATATAGCAGCAGCACAAAGCGACTAAGACATCCCTCAAATGGAAACAACAGAATTGTCCACCAACAGTAGAGCAGACTAATAAATATATATTCATACAATGGATTCTACACTGCAAAAAAAAAAAATTACAGATGCATACGGTAACATGGTTAAATATTGAAAGCGTAGTATTTAGAGAAAGAAGCCAGATCTCAAACCACGCCTGCACTGCATGGTTCCATTTCTACACCTTGCACAGACCTGCAGATATGCCCTTATCATTTAAGGCTGTTTGCCTACGTGGGGAACTGGGAAGCAGCCGAAGGGAGGTTGACTGGGAATGCCAGGTGGTGGAGGGCCAGGGAGGGGCCTTGGGAGGGAGGAGGTGTGATCTGGATGGATCCCAGTGGTGGCTACACAGGTGTTTGCTTTACAGTAACTTGCTAAGCTGAACATTTACATTTAAAAATTTTTCTTGGATGTATATTATATTTCACAATAAAGAGGAAGACTAGAGAGAAAGGAGGAGAGAAATTGAAACAAGTTTAAAATCCCTTTCATGTCCTCTTGCTGGAAAAGAAAGGTTGTTGCAGAGGGAAGTGGAATTGAGTTTTTTCCTGATTCTTTGTGTGTTTAACGACATATGCCCCTGCCCTGTCCTCCCTCCCCCTTGTCCCCAGGCTGTTATCTGGAGCTCTGCCCTTGCTGACCCCCTCTCTGCTGTCTCTGCTTTCCCATTTAGACATGGCCTCTGCCCTGCATGAAAGGCCCTGCATCCGCCACTGGGGCCAGATCCACTTCTCATTGTGGGGCCTGTCTTCCTGCTTCTCTGTGTGCCTGGTCATTCTTATTGCATGCCGTATATTGTGAATTTTACCATGTCACGTGCTAGGTATTTTTACATTTTTGTAAATAATCTTGAGTTTCTTTTCTTGTCATGAGATGCAATGAAGTTACTGAGAATCCATTTGATCTTGTTGGGTCTTGCTTTTAGTGTTTATTCTGTGGATTTGGAGTGGTGCTCTATCTAGGGCCAAGTCCAGGCTACCCACTGAGTACTCTGCACGATGTCCAGTGAACCAGAAGTGTGTAGTCAGGCTGGTGGGAGCCCCATGGGAGCCCCGGCCACGGTCCTCTATTTGGGTAGGGTGGTTTTTCCACGGCTCCAGCCAGTTTCTTTCCATACGTGCGCTGAATACTCATGTGGACCCTGTGCAGATGGCCAGGGCTCTCCCTTGCCAGCTCTCCCCTGTTTTGTCCTCTGTCCTGAAAACCCTAGTCACCTTGGTCTCCCTGGACTTTCAGCTCTGCTCCTCCACCTAGGAAGTCCACTTTATTCTGCCAGGGTGGCCTCTCCCTCAGCCCTCTGCTCTGCTGTCTGAAAATGGCCAGGATCATTAAAGGGCTCACCTGCCCATTTCCCATCACCTAGAAACCACTGTCCTTCTTTGTCTGATGTCCTGCTGTTCTCATATGCTGGCTGGTTGTGTTGGCTTGTCCAGGAGGGAGGGTAAATCCAGTTTACTCCATCTCAGTGCAAAGGGAAGGCAGAGAGGTTTGGTTTTAACCTGGGAGTGATGAAAACAGGGTTCACTAATGAGAATGCTCTGCTAGAAATAAAAAATTGATAATGCAGAAGACAGGAGGCAGAACCAGCGAGTGATGCCCTTGAGTGGACAGGGCCAGGACTGGGTACAACAGTAGAGGGTGGGCCCTCTGGGGAAGGGACCACCTATTTGCAGGGTAGGAGGGAAAGCTTTGGGGAAAGGGCAGGCTGGCACAGGTCCTGGAGTTTCACTGAAAGTGGGAAGCTGATGGCCAAGAGGCTTTCTGTGACGCCCCGCGACACAGATGTTGCGAGGGCCCGTGTTGGTCTGTTTCTGGCATCAGGCAGCTGCCCGTGCCCAGGCTGCGTACCCAGGTCCCCCTACTATCCTCATGGAAACAAGACCCCCTTCTTCACTCACTGAGATCACCTTCACAACACTAGTTTTCAAGGGTGTCCCTTTCCTTGGGCTCTGACATGCAGCGAGTCACCCGAGGTTGGCCTTGCTGGTCTGCTGGGGCCTGGCATCCCCCTCGCAGCCCTGGTCTTCAGGCCTCTTTCTTTCCAACAGGTCTGAGAATATCCATTTTGTTTGGGAAAAGCCAGAAACACCCAACAAATCTCTGTCCTGAAATTCTCAAGAACTACATGTCTGTTTTGACTGAGGAACATGAGCTTCTGTCTGGAAAATTGAAGTGATCTCAGCAGTGTGGTTTGAATATTTGTCCCCTCCAGAACTCCATTGGAAACGGAATCCCCAATGTGGTGGTATTGAGGGACAGGGGCTTTGCAAGGTGACTGGGTCTGCCCTCGTGAGTGGATTGATCCATTCGTGGGTTAACGGGTTCTCATGGGAGTGGGGCTGGTGGCTTTCTGAAAAGAGGAAGAGACACCTAAGCTAGCACATTAGCACGCTCAGCCGCCTCACCATGTGATGTCCTGTGCTGCCTCAGGGCTCTGCAGAGAGTCCCCACCAGCAAGAAGGCCCTCACCAGATGTGGGCCCTTGACCTTGGCCTTCTCAGCCTCCATAAGTGCAAGAAATAAATTCCTTTTCTTTATAAATCACTCATTTTCAATATTTCTGTTATAAACAACAAAACGTGGACTAAGACACTCAGCAACCCCACTGGCAGCAGCAACAGAATATTCCAGTGAACATCTTGAACCCGTCTCCCCTCCCTCCCACTCTGTGTATCAGTCTCTGGAGTTACTGCGGCACTGTCCACGTACAAGCCAGAGGGCAGCTCCACAGGGGCGTCTGGCTCTGCCGGGTGGTGGCCAGGCTTCTTGTGACTCAGTGCTTTCATGAGACACAGGACAGAGGCTGACCTGTGTCCCAACCCTTCCTATTTCTGGATGGACATGTGGGCTTGGACTACAGAGCCTTTGTGGGCCCCAGGGAACATTATCTCAAAGACGCACCTGTACCGAGAGCTCAGCCCTGCAAGGTCTTCCTGAGCCTTTGGTCTGGATGCAGCCCTGTCCCTGCGTGGGCCGATGCTGACAGGCTCACGGGCTCATGGGCTCCGTGCAGTGGGCGTTGGTCCTAGGCCAGTCCCTGGCAGCTGAGGCCATGGCCACCCCCCAGCTGCTCCTCTCCCTCAACCCCCGCAAAGGTGCTTGAGCTCTTAACCATCCCCCACCGTGCAGAGGACCCTTTGGCCCCATACCACTGGAGACATCACCCCTCACATTTCTTTTGTGAGTACCTGTTGTATGCTGGAAAGATTCTGTAGGCACTAAGGGAAGATGGAGAGAGAACCAGTGAGTCCTACTTTGGACAGATCACCCCCAGTGGAGCATAAAAGGCCATCATCATCATCATCATCATCGCAGTCCTTCAGGCAGCCTGATGACGATGATGGAGCCGGTAGTATGTGCCAGGCTCATTGCTTTGCATCTGTGACTTCATCTCATCTGGAAACCCCCATTGTCCCCATTCTACAGATGGGGAACTGAGGCTCAGAGATGTGAAGTGACTGGCTCCAGCTGGACATGGAGTTGCTGACATGGTCATATGCCGGATCAGTGCCAACAGTGGGGGACAGAGGCTTTGCAAGTGGAGAGGTGGGAAAGGTGAGCAGAGGAGGTGGCATTAGCTGGCTCTGGGGTTGGGCAGGCCTGGGACATAGGACAGGGAAGCTGGGCAGGGGACAGGCAGCACAGACACAGGGCGGGGCAAATCTGGGTGTTTGCCTCTGACGAGCCTGGACCCGTAGTGTGCAAAGGCTTGGAAAGCAGGAGGCTCTGGGCATGGGCAGGACAGGCCCAGAACCGGGTCCCACAGGTACGGCTGTATGGGTCACAGGGGTGTGGAAGGGGCTTTTGAGTGTGGGAGTGACATGCCTGGAGCTACCCTGGTTCCATAGGGCTGGACCTGCCAGGGCCTGAAGCTGGTTATGACCAGAAATCAAAAACAGGTTTGTTGGTGAGTCAGTATCTGGGAACACCCAGAGGAACAGGCCTCCTGGGCTCCACGTCTCCCCTCGGCCCTGCAGCCCGGCCCCATGCCCTGCCCGGTTTCAGCCCCAAGGCCTTGGAGCAGCAGCACAGGGTGCCTTCCTGCCGGGTGTCCACACTGGCTTCAGTGTCTAGACTGCAGGGGCTGCTAGTGCTGCGGGGGGTCGGGCGGGAACAGTGGGGGCAGGGGCGCTGGCCTGAGCTGCGTCTGAGATCCTGTTCAAAACCACAGCCAGGGCGGGCTTGTCGGAAAATATTCCTTTCCTTGAGACATTGCAGCGCTGCCTCCTTGAATCACCCCGGCCACTTCCTTCCTGTGTATATCTTACACACGCTAAGGGACGGGGCGGGCTCGGCGGCGTGTGTGTTTTTGCTTTTTTTTAAGTGTTTGTCTGTTTTGTTCCTTTGGTGAGTTGTAGGCTACAAGGGTGGGGCTGGTCCTGGGGGGCCTTTGTCACTGTAAAGTGGGCATCCTCAAACTATGGCCCGAGGGCCACATGTGGCCAGCCAAGGACATTTATCCGGCCTGCTGGGTGTTTTTGCCACTGCTGCCTGTCCTGCTTAGCAGCCGACTCCTCCTGGGCCCACAGTGCGCATGTATGGAATGAGCGCTGCACTCTCCAACGGTCTGAGGGACAGTGAACTGGCGCCCTGTTTAAAAAGTTTGAGGACCCCTGCTAAAGGATGCTAGGGATAGCTCGGGCTTCCTAGCAAGTTAAAAACCATTGACTGTGAGAATGAGAAGGAAAGGTCCCCTTGGGACCATGCTTCGCACATGATGTCGTGTTTAACCTCAAAACAGCCTCAAGAGGCTCTTGTTCCTTTATAAGGTTCAAGGAAGATGGAGGACTGGGAGGCTGAGAGCTTGCCAAGGTCACGGAGCCAGCTTCCGGCTGCCCAAGCCCAGGCTCTGCCGGGACATCTGCAGGCAATGCCGGCACGCCCACCAGCGCCCGTGGCGGGCGGGGACGTGGTCTCCAGCCCCCACCTTCCCATCCTGTGCTAAAAATGTCTGTCAGCTGGTTTCCTGAGAAGCCCAGGGGCTTTTGGCTTGTTACTTTTTCTTTCCCTTAAAGTAAACAGAGTAAGAGAGTTGCTCAACCATCTTTGGTTTGTGACCACAGGAGGTGATACAAGCTACATGGCAGCCCCCCTGCATATGTAGGCATATGCACATGTATGTACAGATGTGTACATACACATATAAACTGTATCTATGACTGATACTATTTTCGTGAAAAAACACTCACCCTTGTGTATGACATTCACCTTATGTGTGATACATTCACATTTGCTGCATGTACGCATGCATCTATGTATAGATGTGTGTACATATACATACATACATGCACATGTATGTATATCTATAACTGATACCGCCTTCATGAAACAACACTCACCCTATGTGTTAGTTAAACACTCTCATTCCCTGGGGTCACCACTGAGCATGTCTAGACCTTAGCGGATCACAGTCCAAGTCTGGCAAACACCGAACAGGGAGGAGTCGTGCCTGTGGGGCCCCCATGGTCTGGCATTCGGTACTGCACACTCTGCTTCATCCAGTTGGGCACATGCCTGCACGTGGCCAAGAAGGAAGGAAGGAAGGAGGGAGGGAGGGAGGGAGGGAAGGAAGGAAGGAAGGAAGGAAGGAAGGAAGGAAGGAAGGAAGGAAGGAAGGAAGGAAGGAAGGAAGGAAGAATCTCTGCCTCGGATGGCAGGGCCTGTCAGAGCTGAACCATGGTCCAGCAGCTTGGAACCACCCTGGGACTCTGGGGTTTCTTAGGGAATGAAGTGTCCCAGGTAGGAGGAACTCTAGGTCACACCTCTGGGGATGTGAATCCGTGGGGCAGCTATTGCACTCGAGCCCCTCTGAGCCTCTCTGAGCCCCTCTGAGCCCATGTTTCCTTTAAATGTAGGTGATGATAATCCGTGCACAGCCAGTGGCTCTGTTCACCTTTGGAAAGTGTGTTTATCACCACATTTCTCATGGCAGGAGGTGTGCAAGGCGGAAGTGCTCCTAATCTGTGCAAGACTTCTGGCTCTTCGGCCCTTCCCTCCTAATCCATGCAAGACTTCTGGCTCTGCGGCCCTTCCCGCCCCAGGGCTCGTGTGAATAGGACAAAGGTGGGTGGGAGGGGTGGTGGCGGGAGGTGGGGATGGCTGTGCCCTGTGCACTACTCAGTTCACTCCTTACTCACCCAGATGGGGGGTCAGACCAGGGGGCTCCACTAAGAGAGGTGTGGCTTGGGGCTATGCAGGCCCACCGGGCTGTGGGGCCCCTTCGCTCTATGCCAAGTGACAATGTTCTGTCTGGGAAAGAACCAGGTGAGCCCTTTTTGGTAGTCAGCATCCTGGGGAGCTGGCATGGGCAGAATGAACTAAATATCCAGCCCACCACCCTCCCAGAGTACAGGCCACCAGGCTGCAGGTAACCACCAGGGCGGGGAAGTTGTTCTGAGTGCAGGCTGCCCAGCAGGCTCACTTTCTGCCGGGCACCCCCCAGACATGTGGGCCCCAGCCCTGACTCCCAGGGCCACGTGAGGAGGGCTGATTTTCCTCTGGACACGTACGTGGAGTGTGGGCAAGGGCACGAGGGAGTGGATGTTTATCCTCCTTTCGTGGAAAGACAGTCACCGGAGCAGGTTGGAGGTCAACCCCAGGAGTTCAATACCCTCCCCAAAGCCACATGAGATTTCACACAGTCATTGCCGGGAGTGGCTGCTGCCAGGGGAGAGGATCCTGGGGTGCTGTCATCAGAGTGGCCTTGCAGACAACCTGGCTAGGGATGGGCAGGAGCAGCTGGTGCCTCTTCTCCACCGTGCCCCACATCAGGTTTGCTCTGGGCGCCCCTGCAGCCATCTGCGGCTCCCCCAGTGGAGATGGGGTGCTGCCGGCCCAAGGCCTGCTTCAAAGCCCAAGTCCCCGTTGGGCAGGAGGCAAGTCCTGGGGTCTCCCTTTCCACTCAGCCTTCTCTCTGCCGGGGCTTCCTCCCACCAGTGTTGCCAGGTTTTAGCAAATAAAAATACAGAATAGCCAGTTCTGTTTCATACTTGAATTTCAAATAAACATTCAAATAAGATTCTAGTATAAGCACTCCCCAAATGCTGCATGGGTGTGTCCTACATTTTATCTGGCAACTCTGCCTTCCAGATCTTGGGCTCTGTGGTTGGGCCTGTGAACCTGAAGTGTGCCCGGGCAGGGGCTGAGGCTGCTGGCCCAGGTTAGCCAGGCCAGGCCGCCGGGCAGCAGGGCGTGTATGCGGGATGGATGTGGGAAGAACGAGCTGGAGGAGCCAGACCCCATCGGCCCAGAAGAGAGAAGCTGCACGTGCTTGTAAGGACCCACGAGCCCTCATGTGGGTGGGCTGTGGTCTCCTGGGGCCTTCTAGGGTATCCTCCTCTACCCAAGCTCACTGGAGAAGGTCTTTTTTCCCCAAACCCTGCCCACAACTGGCACCCGCCCCTGCTGTGGATCATGGGCCAGGTGCCCTTTCATGAGGGTGTAGAGAAGCTCAATCAGCTGGCTCCTGTGCCACCCCACGCCAGAGGAGATGGGGTCCTCCTGCAGTCCTGAGTCACCTCGTTTCTGTCATGTCCCGACCCCTGGCCCCACAGGACATAAGATGGAAGGGAAGGGGGAACATGGAGAGTAAGAGGGAAGTGCTAGGGTAGACATACTCCCAGTAGAAAGTCCTGTGTCTTTTGTGCTCCCACACTGAGGCCAGGTAACCTGCATTTGTCACTAATGGGTTGGCCTTAAGGGGAAAGGGGCCCTCCTCGAATCCTGGTCTGAGCTGAAGGAGGGATACTAGGGGTACTGCCCAGTTTAGGAGAATGCTATGTTGAGTTTTTGCAGCCAGTGGCCAACTAGTAATTATATTACTCAGGATGTTTTCATTTGTAACTGTTTGAAGATACAGTTCAAACTAGCTTAAACAGAAAGGACATTCATTGGCTGTGTAATTGGGTCATTCCTTTAGGCACAGTTGGATCCAAGAGCTCACACTGCATCCATAATCTCTCTCTCTCTCTCTCTCTCCCTTCCCTCCCTCCATCCAGGATTCTATTATTCTGTCCTCTCCTACCTTTTTGGCTTCGTCCTCAGGCCAGTTCCCCTACATGGTGGCAAGCTGACCATCAACAGCTCCAAGTTCAGAGAAGCTAGACTTTGGGAGCAGAGAGCTCAAGACAAAGTGCTCCTGGTCTTTCTTTCTCACTGGCCCCCACAGGCTGGTGTACCCACCCCTGTGGCTGGGGGGCAGAGCTGTGGCCAGCCCTGGGTGCAGGTAGAAGGTCCATGCACCAACAGGGAAGGGGATGTAGGGCAGACAGACTCGGACCTCTGCAGTCCACGCCCATACTAAATTCTCTGCTTGCCCCCCCACCCCCCGTGCGTGTGTTTCTAACTGAGGTCTCACTGGGACGAGGGGTGGTTTGTCTGACGGTGGCTTCAGCTAATCTTAAACACTTCACATAAGACCTCTTCTCCACACCACCCTGAGGAACACACAATACTGTGACCTCTCACAAGCCATTCAGAAGGCTGTGGAAATACAGACAGTCCCTGGCTCATGACGGTTGCAGTTAGGGCTTCTTTGACTTTACAGTGATGCAGCAATACGCACTCAGTGGAAAGTGGTACGAGATTCTGTCGCAGTGCCCGGCAGCAGCATCCAGCCACAGCCCCAAGTCAGCCAGGCAATCACAAGGGTAAATAACTGACACTGTGAGTGTCAGTTATTGTGAGTGCTCAGAGCACGCCGAAGGTAGGCTAGGCTAAGCTATGATGTTTGCTAGCTTTGGTGTATTAAATACATTTTTAACGTATGATGGGTTATCAGGATGCAACCCCATCGTGAGTTGAGGAACACCTGTATGCAGTGACAGGTCACGTGGGTGTAGCCTTGGGGGGCAAGTTGGCTTCTTGCCAAAGCAGAGTGCAGGTAGAGCTCGTCCTCAGGGATCTGGCTATTTGGGAATGGAGACTTCCAGCACTGACCCCATCTGATTCTCTCCTTCCAGGACTGTGGGAGATGACACGCCTGGGTCCCTCACTGTTAGGGAGGTCATATGACAGGTTGAAGGACTTGTGCGCTGAAGGACTACCTGTCAAGGGGGGAGGCATTTACCTGCCAGCCTGTTCTCCCACTCTTCCCTATCACAAGGACCCTGTAGGAGGTTTTCGGTGGAGACAGAGCCACTGCCTGGACCCTGCCTGCCACTAGGGGGCAACTGCTTCCCAGAGAGTTGCCCAGAATGAAGCGCACCTTGTGTAAGGGGGAAATACACCTTTGCTGCGCTCGGACCTTAGATTTGTCACTGTTGCTGAGGCATGTTTGTTGCTTCTGACACCTTAGCAGTCCCTTGGCCAATCTGAGGCCCTGCCAGGCCCTGGGTTGGGCTCAGTCTGCTCATCCCCTCAGTCTCTTGAACCAACATCTCTCTAGCCCCTGCCCCCGCACCAGCTACGGTCTCGATGGCTGATGTGGGCTACTCCTGTTAAGCCTTGGGTTAGCCTCGTTTTCCCACTAGTCTCTTACTCTTAAACCTAACTGGCTGCGCTTCCGCCGGGATCCCTCCCTTGGACCACGGATGTCCTGGACCTGTGCTGTCCTGTTCCCTACGTGGGGCCTCGCTCTCTAGCGCACAGGTGCAGACCACACCAATCCTTTAAGGAGGGACCCAATTCCTGCTCCTGGAGGACTTTTCCCAGCGTCCCTCCCCAAGCAGTGGCTGCACTTGCAGCTTCACCTGAAAGCTTCACCTTGGCATAGCTTCCGCGCTTGCTAGGCTCCCTGTAGAGCGCAGGTCGCGAGTGCAGCCTCGCCCCAGGCCTGCGGACTGTCGCCTGCGGATTGTCGCCTGCGCCCCATCCCACCTTAGCAGAATTGTAGGTGCTTCAGGCCAGCGGGCGAGTCACTCGGGACTAGACGCCCCGCCCGCCCCAGTCTTTGGCTGGGAGCAGTGGAGCCCGCAGTGCCTGGGACACCGGGAGCCGCGGCCCCAGCGCAGTTGCCTCTGTTGTGGCCCATGTGGCCGCCAGGCAAGCAGCGGGAGAGGGCGGCCTGCGCTGACCCCGCGACCCTTCGCTGTCCCAGGAACCGCCCCAACGGAGCCTGCGGAAAGCGCGAGTCAGAGTTGGTGCGGCCTCGAGGTCACTGTGACCCGCCAGGGAGCATGGCTGCGGGCGGGGCGGGGTGGCGACTGCAGACCCGACCTGGTGACACCCGGCTCCTGGCCCAGGGCGAGCAGCGGGGAACCACCCCCCCAGGCAACCCAACACACCCGCCTCAGCGTTAGCCAGAACCTATTTTTAACACATTAGCTGCCATGTGAGTTGTATTTCGCTCACGCTAGTTTTGAGCCGGGGGCCTTGTGAAGCATATGTAACTCTTACCTCTCTTCACCTTGGGAGTCCTGTAAACTATTTTTCAAGTTGCATATGACTCATTCACAAAAAACAATAAAAGTAACAAATTTTTCATTAAATTAGAAAGGATCGTTTTGTTTTCGAAGCTTTTATTATTCTATTTTTGAAATAAAACACCATGGCCCCATGGAAAAAAAATTATTTTCAATTTATTTTAAATGTTTCAATTTTAAATTGAAAAATTTATTTTCAAAATTTATTTTCAAATTTATTTTCACGGAAAAAAATTATTTTCAATGTGTTAAACCTGGAAGCTGGCTAGAGACCAGTTTGCAAAGAAAGCCCTTTAATTAAAAAAGAGGTGCATGGATGGAAGGAAAAGCAAGGGACATTTGTGTAGGGCCATGTGTTGGCCACAGAAGTCCTCAGTGTCTTTTAAATGGGCAGGGCCACTAATTCCACTAATCCCAGGGGCTGAATAAGTACTTGCCAGTACTGGGAGGACAGATGCTGCTGGTGGTGGTGGTGATGATGATGATGATGATGGTAGCCACTGTTTATCTTTTGAGTGCCTACTATGTGCCAGGCACTTTGCCAACCAATTTAGTACACAGTCTCTATCCTGACCACAGTCCCAGCGGTATATATTCATTCTTATTCTAACAACCACCTTTTTTACCGAGGTATAACATACATTAGTCTAAGGCACAGTCTCTCTGCCTCAGACTTCACACTTGCTCTTCTTTAATTTATTCCTTTATGCACTTTCCCTGTCATATGGCTGTGTAGCAAACCACCCCAAACCTTAGTGGCTCGACAATGACAACATTTATTTTGCTCATGAATCTGCAGATTGGACAGGCTCGTTGTCCAATAAAGTCCCACCTGCTCCCAGGAGGAGTTCTTCCATTCTCTGTTCCAAGGCTTGGCTCCTGGGGGTGGGAGGGTAGAGGGTGCCAGGACCTGTGAGCCACACTGTGTTTGGTAATTCTGTGCCCTAATGCTGGGGCAAGTGTGGGACCTGGCGAGGGGTTGGAGGGGGGCTGAGACCTGCAAGGAACAACTGGCCCAGCCTAAGTCATCCAAAATGACATAGAAGAAAGGCAGACTTAGAAAGGGACAAATTGGTACCAGAGGCTTCGTAACATGGCTTACCAGGGTGTCCCAAAGCGCCAATGTCCTTTACACTCGACCTTGAACAACCCCTGCTGGGACCCAGGAGATGGAAGAAGACAGGAAGTTCAGAGAGGCCCAGATGTCAACATATGGGAGGGGAATCCTAGTCCCCCCCACCATGTGACTTGCAGCGGGATGTGTCTCTTCTCAGAGCAGGCTTTAGTTTTATTTATCAACACTAGGTATTTTTTTCTCATTGAATTCATCTATTTCTTTTGTGTTTGTCCTGATGTGTGTGGCTTTTAAAACACGGAACTAGCATGGAACTAGTACTATGATGTTAAGTACTTTTGGTCTTAAGAATAATTCTTGGCATTCACATTCAGTTGTTTAACTAGAGTCACAGCACCAATATAGACTGATCTCTTCTTTAACTAACTGGTTTACCTGCTTACCATCAATTTGTAACATCTTAGCTTTCTCATTCTTTTCAACCTTTAAATTGCTTCTATATTATTCAACTGGGGTTGTGTCTTCCAAAATTCTTGGTGGCATATTTTCTAAGTAAGTCCTTGGATATCTAAGAATGTCTTTCCTGCTTTTTCACATGAGATACAACTTAGTTAAGCATACAATTCTTGTGTTATAAGCATTCTTTTGAAACTTTCTTAGAAGTAACTCCACTGTATTCTGATATTTAGTGTTATGGAGAAGTCTGAGAACCATCTTATTTTTATTTCTTTATACAGAGACTTTTATTTTTGTTTTCTGCTGAAATGTTTGAAGGATGCTAGAGGCAAGAATGTAAAATGACATAGCCACTCTGGAAAACAGTTTGGCAGTTTTTTGACTTTTTAAAATGAAACTAAACATGCTGGAGGTTTATCAATGTTGTTGTTTTGATTAACCAGCTTTTTATGTCATTGATTTTTTCTATTCTCCTGTTTCAATTTCATTGATTTTTAAATATAACGACTGTATTTATATATAATTTGTATGCCATACAATTCACTCATTTAAAGTGTACAGTTCAATGGTTTTAACATATTCACTGAATTGTGCAATTATCACCACAATTTTAGAACATTTCTGTCACCCCAGAAAGAAATATCATACCAATTAGCAGTCATTTCAATTTCTCCCATCCCTAAGACAACTACTAATCTCTTTTGATTTGTCTATTCTGGATGTTTCACATAAATGGAATTATAAAATATGTGGTTCTGTGCAACTGGGTTGTTCCACTTAGCAGGTTTTCAAAGTTTATTATGTAGCATGTGTCAGCATTTCCTTTCTTCTAATTACTGAATATTATCCCATTATATGGCTATACCTCATTTCATTTATCCATTCATTGATTGATGGGCGTTTAGCTCGTTTCCATTTTTTTTTTGCCTAATATGAATAATGTTGCTGTGAACATTAGTGTACAAGTTTTGTGTAGGCATGTTTTCATTTCTGTTAGGGATATACCCAGGAGTAGATTACTGCACTGTATGGGAACTCTGTGTTTAACCATTTACAGAGCTGCTGGACTGTTTTCCAAAGTGGCAGTATCATTTTACATTCCCCCAACAGTGTATAAAGCTTTGATTTCTTCACATCCTTCCCAATGCTTGTTGCAGTATGACTTTTTTATTCTAGCCATCATAGGGGGTGTGGAGTGATATCTCATTGTAGATTTGATTTGAATTTCCCTGATGATAATGATGTTGAGCATCTCTTCATGTGCTTATTGGCCATTTGCATATCTTTGCATAAATGTCTATTTAGATCCTTTCCCCATTTTCAGTTGGGTTACTTGTCTTTTTGTTGTTGAGTTGTCATAGTTCTTTATGTCATTTAAATACAAGCTCCATATCAGATATAAATTGAAAAAAATTTCTACCATTCTATGAGTTGTCTGTTACTTTCTTCTTGGGGCATTCTTTGAAGCCCAAAAGTTGTTAATTTTGATGAAGTTCAATTTATCTATTTTTCCTTTTGTCACCTTTGCTTTTGGTGTTATTTTTCAGAAGCCTTGCCTAATCCAAGGCAACACATATTTATTCCTATATTTTCTTCTAAGAGTTTTAGGTATTTCATTTAGGTTTATCATTCATTTTGAGTTAATTTTTGTGTATAACATGAAGAATGTGTCCAATTTCATTTTTTCACATGTGGTTATCTAGGTGTCCCAGCACCATTCTTTTCCCATTGAATTGTCTTGGAACCATTGTCAAAAATCAATGGACTAAGTATGAGGCTTCATTTCTGGACTCTATGTTGTATTTCCTTAATCTATATGCCTGTCCTTCAGCCAGCACCATGCTGACTTAACTTCTGCAGCTTTACTAATGGTAGTAAGTTTTGAAATTGGGAAGTATGAGTCCTTCAAATTTCTTTTTTTCCATTTCAAGACTTTTTGGCTCTTCTGGATCCCTTGAATTTCCATATGTATTTTAGGGACAGATGGTCAGTTTGGCTAAAAAGTCAGCTGAGATTTCGATAGGAGTTGTGTGGAATCTGCAGACCAATTTGAGGAATATTGTCATCTTAACAATATTTAGTCTTTCAATCCATGAATATGGGATGTCCTTCCATTAATTTAGGTCTTCTTTAATTTCTTTTAACAATACTTTGTAGTTTTAAGAATACTGGTTTTGTATTTCTTTTGTTAAATTTATTCCTAAGTCTTAAATTCTTTTTCATGCTATTATAAAAGGAATTGTTTTCTTAATTTCATTTTCAGAATGTTCATTGTTAATGTATAGAAATATAGTTGATTTTTGTGTATGGATCTTGATGAACTCATTTATAAGTTCTAATAGTTTTTTAGTGGATTCCTTACCATATTCTATATACAAGATTATGCCATGTGCACATAGAGATAGTTTTACCTCTTCCTTTTTCAATCCAAATGCCTTTTTTTCCCTTGCCAATTTCCCTGGCTAGAACTTAAAGTAAAATATCTAATAGAAATAGTAAAAGTAGACATCCTTCTCCTGTTCCTAATCTTAGGGGGAAAGTATTCAGTCTTTCACCAGTAAATATGATGTTTGCTGTGGAGTTTTGGTGCCTTTATTAGGTTGAGAAACGTCCATTCTGTTTCTAGTTTATTGAGTGTTATTATCATGAAGGGTGTGGGCTTTTGTTAAATCTTTTTCTGTGTCTATTGAGATGATAATGTGGTTTTGTTTTTTATTGTATTGATATAATTTTCAGATGTTGAGTCAACCTTGCATTCCTGGGACATAGCCTATATCCCACTTGACCATTATATTAGTTAGGGTTCTCTAGAGGAAAAAAAAAAAACCTGTGTGTGTGTGTGAGAAAAAAAAAAAAAAAAAATATATATATATATATTAGAGAGAGAATGTGTGTGTCTCTCTTTCTCTCTATATATATATATAAAAAAGAGAGATGATAAAAAATTGGTTCACATGGTTGCAGCAGCTGGCAGGAGTTGATATTACAGTTTTGAGTCCAAAGACAGTCTGGGGACAGCATGACAGCATTCTTTCTTTGGGAGACCTCAGTCTTTTCTCTTAAGGCCTTCAACTGGTTAGATGAGGCCCACCTACATTATGGAGGGCAATCTGCTCTACTCAATGTTAATTGATTTAAGTGTTAAAAATGCCTTTATAGCAATGTCCAGATAGGCGTTTGACCAAGTCAATAGGCTCTATAGCCTAGCTAAGTTGACACATAAAATTAACCATCACAGTCATGTATAATCCTTTTTGTAGTTGCTGGACTAGTTTCACTAGTATTTCGTTGAGGATTTTTGCATCTGTGTTCACAAGAGATATTGGTCTCTAGTCAATTTAATTGATTTCTGGTTTTCTTATTATTATTTCCTCCTTTCTGCTTTTGGTTTATTTTGATTCTCCCCTTGCTCCAGTTTTTTTGAGATAGGAACTCTGAGTACTTATTTGAAACTTTTCCCTATCCATTATTGAAAATGCTGTATTGAAGTCTGCAACTGTTATTATTGAATTGTCCGTTTCTCCCTTCACTTCTGTCAGTTCATGCTACATGTGTGCTGATGCTCCATTCCTAGGTACACAGTTTTTTATAATTGCTTTATCTTCCTGATAGAGGGACTCTTATCATTTTAAAATGTCTTCCTTTATCTTGACTAACTTTTTGTTGTTGTTGTTTGAAAGTCTAGCTTGTCTGATATTACTAAAGCCACTCTAGCTTTCTCATGATTGCTTCATGCATGGTATGTCTTTTTCTATTAATTTACTTTCATCTTATTTGTATCTTTGAATCGAGTGTGTCTCCTGTAGACAGTACATAGTTAGACCATGTTTTAAAAAATCCAGTCTGACATCTCTGCCTTTTGATTGGGTTGTTTAATCCATTAACATTTAACATTATAGTTTGATTTATATATGCCATTTAACTTTTTGCTTTTCATGGGTCTCATATCTTTTGTGTTTGTTTGTTTTAAAGACAGGGTCTTGCTCTGTTGCCCAGGCTGGATTGCAGTGGTGTGATCATAGCTCATTGTAACCTCAAACTCCTGAGCTCAAGCGATCTTGCCTTAGCCTCTTGACTAGCTAGGACTATAGGTGCATGCCACCATGCCTGGTTAATTTTTCTATCTTTATTTTTGTAGAAATGGGTTCTTGGTATGTTGCCCAGCCTGATCTTGAATTCCTGGCTTCAAGTGATCCTCCCACCTCTGCCTCCCAAAGTGCTGAGAGTATAAGCATGAGCCACTGAGCCTGCCCCTCATGTCTTTTTGTTTCTCAATTTTCTTTTACATTAAAGTAATATTTTTTAATATAACAGTTAAAGAAACCCTGGAGGAGCCCACCTGGCATAAGAACAAATTACAAACACAGCCATCCCTCAGCTGTGGTGGAAAGGAGTATCTTGATAATTCGGGGACTAATCAGCCCTGGCTCTGAGGTGTTGCTAATCTGGGGGACTTAAAACACTACCATGGCCCAGCAGTCAAAGTGGGGACTTGTGGAGGTCCGATGATAAAACAAGTTTGGTCCCAAGTGTGGATTTCCATGAGGCTGGGGTGTCTGTGGGCTCCCTGGGGGGCATTTCCCCAGTTTTTGAACATGCAGTTGGACTAGTTATGCTCAGCAGACAGCAGGGCCCCCATGTTGGCTCTTCTGCGTGGAGCCAATGCTGTTTCGGTAGGAAGTGGAAAGAAAGTGAAAGTCCTGGAATTTCCCCGCCTTACCATGATAGTGAATCAAAGGTAATTAATTCTGAATCTTAGGGAAACTGTAGAGATTAGTGTCACTACCAAGGGCGAAAGATCCTATTATGTCCCTGTATTACTGGCTTGTTTGACCTCCACGGAAGACAGGTGCATCTTGGAGAAAATTAGCGGATCACAGTAAACACAAACACCTGCTGACTCCAGCTGAAGCTGCTGTTCTAGACGAAGCTTCTTGGCTGGAGCCTCTGACGAAGCCCGGGGGAACTGAGGGTTGGCTCTTGATCTCTATGTCAATTTGCAAGGACCAGCAGAAATAGTCTGCTGGTGTCTGGGAGTGCGAACAGCACACCTTCCCATTTTGCCTCAGGGGCTTGTTGGTTTTCTGCTCTCTGCAGAGATGCCCCCGAGCACCGTACTGGCTCACCCTACTGACCAGACGAGCTGACTGCACCAGATGAGTGGGGACAGCCAGCGCATCAGGGGCCTTGGTAGGACACAAAAGTAGGAGATTAACCCCCAAATATTCAGGGGCCCACCACCTTGGTGAGGTTTCTGGGGATCCTATGGAGCATTTCAAGGCAACCCAACAAAGTGAAAGATAAGTTGTTATACATACCGAAAATGAGGCATGGCGCCTGCTGAGATGTTTTGCCATTTGAGTGTGCTATCCTAATGCGTTTACCAAGGAGCCTTTAAGGCTACCACTTGCGAGTGGGGTTCTCTGGGCTCATCGCCTAAGAGATCCAATGGTGCTCAAGCATTTGTGGCCAAGAGCAATGTGGCAGAGAGCTCCAGTAGGCGAATCATTATATAGAACTCCATGTTCCGAAACAAAGCCATGCCTTCTACATATGACTATTATTTCTAAGAAACAGCTCCTGGCATACTATTGGGTTCTGGAAGGGCCAGAATAGATGACTGACTCTGCAAACCTGAGCTGGCTATCAGGGACTGGGTGTTGTCTGACCCACCCATCCATAGGTTGGGCACATGCAGCTGCAATCTTTCATTAGGTGGAGAGGGTATGAGAGGCTGGACTGGAGAAGACCCAGAAGGCACATGTTGGTGTGTGGGCAGGAGGCACAGACCCCTGTGACGTGTACTCCTGGTCCTGTTGCCTACTCTCCTTCAGTCTATGCCTGTGGCTCACAGGAGGTTCCCTACAACCAGATGGCCCAGGAAAGTTGCCTTTAGATGGTCCTCCAGGATATGCTGGTGCCGGTGAGAGTGGGATATGGAAGCGTTACCACTACAGGCTGGAGTGTCTGTGAAAGATGGCAGGAAAGGGAAATTTGCCCAGTGGATAGAGCTTGAGCAGAGAAAACTGCTATTGCTTTTCTGGGCTGAGAGATAGCCAGAAGAACAGACCTACATCAGTGCTTCTCAGCAGTGGATGACCTCATGCACACCCCCAAGGACACTGGCAATGTCTGGGGACATTTTTGATTGTCACAGCTAAAGGCAGGGGTGCAACTGGCATGTAGAGGGTAGAGGTCAGTGTATTAGTTAGGGTTCTCTTGAGAAACAGAACAGGATATATATAGGTATGCAGAGAGAGCTTTATTGTGAGGGATTATTGAGCTCATGTGATAATGGAGGCTGAGAAGCCTCATGATCTGCCACCTGAAAATGGGTGGCCCTGGAAAGCTAGTGGCATAGTTCCAGGCCAAACCCAAAGCTCTGAGAACTAAGGCAGCCAATGGTAGAAGTGCTGGTCCGAGTCTGAAGGCCTGAGAACCAGGAGGAGGGCAGGAGAAGATGGATGGCTGAGCTCAACAGCGAGAGTGAATTCATCCTTCCTCTGCCTTTGTGTTCTATTTAGGTCCTCACAGACATACCCAGCTATGCTGGTCTACCAGCTATCTGGGCATCCCTTAGCCCAGTCAAGTTGACATATAAAATTAACCATTATAGTCAGCCACGTATGCTGCTAGCATCTTACAATGCACAAAGGATAGTTCCCTACAGAAAAGAACAGAAGAGACCTCTCTGGAGCCTCCCACAGGATGGATTCCCAGAGAGAGCCAGCCAGATCCTGGGTAGCTGTCGACACTGCACCCCTTCCACTGGGGAGGGAAAACAACTCTCCTTCACTGAAATAGACAGACCCTGGGTTCAGATCTGTCTTCCCTGCCTGCAGTGCTTCTGCCAAAAGCTACTGTCACAGACTTCAAGAACGCCTTATTCACTGTGGTATTCCATACAGTGTTGCTTCTGACTAAGAATTTCGATTTTCCAGCAATGAGGTCACATGCATCAGCTTCACTTACTACACATCCCATTGACCCAGAAGTAGCTGGCTATTAGAGCCGTGGACTGAAGATTCAGTTCTGATGCCAGTAGGGAGATGACACCCTGAAAGGTCGGAGTTCTATCTTGCAGATTGAGTTTGGGATTTGAATCAGCAACTGCCATATGGTCTGCCATATGGTGGTCCCAGGGCCTGAAAACATGGTCTGGGAAACAGGAGGTGGGCGTGTGAGTAGCTCTTGTCGCCGTGATGCCGCACAACCAAGAACCTGTGCTTCCCCGCCCCATACCTTAGCACCCGTCTGCTTCGTAGCTCTCAGTGGAAAAGGAAGAGCTTCCAGTAGGCAGCGCAGTGATTTCGCTGAATTGGAAGCTGAAGCCCGACCATTTTGGGCTTCTTGAACTACTAGATCAACACAGGTAAGGTTGTTACTCTGCTGGCTGGGTGACTGAACCTGTTACCACGGAAAAATTGAGTTGCTGCTACACAGTGGGGCTTGGAGGGGTGATGTCTGAAATCCAGAGGACTCTCTGGGGTGCCTTTAATTATGTCCACCTCCAAACATTACGATAACGTAGGCTGGGTGCATTGGCGTGCATCTGCAGTCCCAACTACTTGGGAGACTGAGGCAGGAGGATCACTGGAGCCCAGGAGTTTGAGGTTACAGTGAGCTATGATGATGCCACTGCATTCTAGCTGGAGCGACAGAGCGAGACCTTGTCTCAAAGCATATATAAGTAAAGTAAATGGTAAACTGCAGCATCCAACAGGAAGGACTTGTGGGGACTGAGAACCTTCAGGAATGAAAGTTTGGATTATCCATCCGGTAAAGAATCCCAAGGAGCTGGGGTCTGGCTGAGAGGAAAAGAAACACAAAATGGCTGTGGAAGAAGAACATTATGAATATCAACCATGGCCACGGCCAGTCCCAGCTCCATGGGGGCTGCAGCAGAGAGGCCTCTTCTCCTTGCTCAGTGTGTGTGTGCATACACACATACATGTACATACATGCACCCATACATGCATGTATGCATGCACATATAAGCATGTGTATGTAGGTCGATTGAGACATATACAGGGACTTGCTGTTCCCTTTTGTTTCCAGTTTTTATCAACGTCGTCTTAGCAACAGTTCTTCCCTTGCCAGCTGCAGCTTGTTTTTCCCCCACGTGGAGGAACCTGCCACATCATGCCTGGCTCAGAGACACCAGCACCCTGCCTGCGAGATCCCAGCCCAGCAAAGTGAGCCTCGTCCTCTGGGCTCCTGAGGCCTGAGCATGGCGGGGCAGAGCTCCCTTTCCAGAGGTCTGAGGCCCACTCTGCGGAGCCCGCCCTCTCGGCTTGTGGCTTTCCACAACCGACCTCTCTGCTCTGCCCCTCGCCTGTGATGGAGCCACTTCCTGCAGGGTCTCTCTGTGTGGCCGCTGTGTCTCCTTTTAGTGATTTTTAGTCTTCCAGGAGCTGCCTGGCCAGTTCCTCAAACTGAACTCTCTCTGTTAAAATAGCTGGGGTGACTTCTGTTCTTCTGAATGATACATAGATTCCTTGACTGGGTGGGGAAATTCGAGAGCCTTCCCTTGAGTCCCTCTTGGTACACAATAGAAACCGGGCCTGGAGGCGGCAGATGTCTTTCTCAAGGTCAACTGAGGGGCCAGACTTTCCGTCTCCCAACCCAGGGTCCTGCCACCATCTTGCATAGTCCTCTAAACACCTCTCAAAGCTTCAAATGGGGGAACTTGCCTTCCATGTGGGATTCTCTGCCTGTCCTGAAAGAACGCAGAACAGTCTCGTATTTCCTTGTATGGAACATCAGGGGCAGAAATGCATGCTGTCTTAGTGGCCCTAACATGATCCCAGGAGGGCGTAGAGGCCACTGCCCCAGCAAATCCCACAGGCCAGCCGAGCTTCTTCCCTCTCCTTCTCCCAGCTGCGCCAGTCCACTGTCCCCACACCACCCGTCCCCCAAGTGAGATGAAGTCTTATGTGTGACCTTCCGCCAGAGCGTGAGCCTTGCGTGTTCCTCGGGATGGCAGAATACTGCAGTGTGCTCTGCGCCTGGGAGCACAGGCCCTGTGTCAGGGGCTCCCAAGCTAGAATCTTGGCTTCACAACTCACCTCGCCAAACCTTACTTTTCTTGTCTGCAGATGGGGGTTTTGATATCTGACTCACAGGGTTGCCGCGCGGATTGAATTCCACTGCCGCGCCCCTATAGTGGCCGTTCAGTGCCTGAGGCCCTGTCATCTGTCACTACCTCTGTCACTGTCCCTGCCACTCAGTGCGGGTGCTCGATCCATGAGCATGCTCCCGTCCTTTCTTTTATAGAGTCAGTGTCTCTCCTCTATAGAAGAGCACACACGATAAAGATTCATGACAGAATCCTCCTCTGTTCTGCGCCCAGCTGCTGTCCTCTCGCTTATGGTTGCAACCTCTGGCAAAGACATGTCGAAGAAAACTCTATTCAGTTTTCGTCCAGATAGAACATGTCATGGCCATTTTAGAAAGGAGAGAAACCATTATTCTTCTCATATGAATGAAACTGTGATAACTGGGTTTGTATCTCATCTGGCTAGAAAAACACTTTTATTTATTTATTCATTTATTTTGAACTAGTGTGGATGCATGCCTGAAAGAATCCTCTTCCTCTTAGCCATAAAGCTTTTCTTAGATGGTATTTTACCAAGAACCCAGGAGTGAGTGGGCAAATAATTGGACCAACCCATGCTTTACAAACATGTTAATTTTATTGAGTAGGCATCAAAGCTTCTCTCTGTGTCAAGTAATGGAGAAGCCGTGTCACACGGATTACAGAGCTATTTTTTACTTGAAATAATCTTTCATAAAAGAAAGAAATTAAATACAGTTTTTCTATAAAAAGTGCAGTAGTCATTACTGGAAGTTTTCCAAAATGAAAGCAAGATTTACTACATATTGCAAAAATTGGTTTAGTGCTTTAATACTTTACAAAGTAACTCAACCACCGAAGACAGCTCCCACAACGGGTTTCTTCTCCAAGAATGGACCAGATAGAAAAGAATATTTGCATGGAATCAGAATGAACACCTGTAGGTAGAAAAGGGTTCTGCACAACTTGGCCAAAGTAATGTGATTTATGACCCATTTTTGCCTCAATGTTTTCCTTTGTCCATGGTAATCAAATAAATGAGAGAAACAAAACAATGTATTTCATCCAAAAATCAGTCAAAAAGACCAAAAAAGAAAAAAGAAAAAGGAGGAGCAACATTCACTGACTTCCTTAGGCCAAATGCACATCCAAAGGAATGTACAGACACAAAGGGAGGGTGGTCCTTGTTGCAACTAACTGCAATGATCCCCAGTTAGAATGAGACCGATGTATCAAAGATGAGAGTGAATGGACTTCATGCTCCGCAGATGAGGCAGTGATCGGCCACTAAGGGGCTTAGTCCTGTGGACTCTGGGAAGCCTGCCCCTACCCCAACCGCACCTTCATTTGTATGACTAAGAGCTCAGCGTTTCCCACGGGGCCCCAGGAAGACAAGCTGCTGCCTGGCTTTGTCAGAGGTGGGCTTTGCCTCTGCATGTACCAGGGCTAGAGCCACAGCTGATCTCCAACGTGTGCTCATGGTAAGTTTACTGGTTTTGGTCATAAGCCAGTGGAGACAAGTGGCCCCACTCCCACCTGCCAAATCATCGTTCCAAACCAGGCAGGTGGGTGCCTGCCATGGAGAACGGTGTGTGTGGGCCAAGGGGACAGGCCCCTCGGAAAGCGCACACTCCCTTTCTGAGTGCTGGCAGCAGGACGCCTCTAGTCTGTTTGGGCGGCAATGAAAGGGACACTGTTTATTTGGCAATTCAAACACGGAGACACACATGTGTGGGCTCACTCTCTGCCTGCTGGATGGTGGCAAAGGGGCTCTTTGAGGGACCCCAAAATATGGCATCCAGAGAGGTGACAGCAAAAACCACAGAGGATTAAGAAGGACAAAGCTTTTTAACCAGGCCACAGGAGGACAAAGATACTATAAACAGCAGGTAACAGTATTTTGCCAACAACTCTTAGAGGAAAATGCATTTGGCCAAAGGACCTAGAAGTAAACACCAAGGTTAGGTAGTTCTGAAAATCGTCCAGCATGGGCAGGAAGTTCAGGGGAGGACCCTTGCCTCCCCTGAGGGTGAAGCCACCTGCCGCGGCTGGAGGGCCAGGGCTCTGGGGCTGGCCCAAGGAGGTGTGTGTGGTTTGGCTCTGCAGTGTCAAGGCTCTGATCCTCCTGTGCATATCCACCCGTGACCAAAAGGGATCTTGGCTCTCTGACCCTGCTGCTTCTAAATTTGTCCACACAGTGACCCACCCCTGCCCTGGCTAGTGTTTTGTGATGAGCTCCTCTTCCTCTGCAGCTCTGCTTTGGTGGCTCGAGAATGAGTCCTTCTACTGGTCAGATGGACTCCTTTTCCTGGGCTAGGCCATCCGCTGCCACCCGTGTTTGACTATAAAGGACCAGGAGACACCTAAGGACCAAATACAAAGGATTTCCCCGAATGGTTCACAGTGACCTCGTGGAGGGGTGTGACAGCCCACTGCAGCACACCTGACCACGAGAGCTACACTGTAGGAAACCGTTCCCATCAGCTTGTTCCAAAGTGCCCCCTGCAGACAGCTGAGCCTCTCATCTGTGAGGCAGGGCTGGCCACAGGGCAGGTGTTCAGAGACAGAGACCACCGCCGCCGCCAGGTGCCTCGGCTCACTGCTATATCCAGCCATCTTGTGCCAGAGGCTGGAGAAGGAGCCAGGCTACTTGATCAGCTGAAGTTCTCAGAATCAGGGACAGTAGTAGAATCTAGATTTGATGAAGGCTAGAACGGACACTTTCTGGCCTCTTAATAGCTAACAAATTACTGATGTCATTTCCTTTCTTCAACAAATATTTATCCAGTGCCTAATATCTATATCAGGCACTGTCGTAGGCACTGGGATATAGCAGTGAGCAAGACATACAAAAATCCCTGCCCACAGGGAGCGTACAATCTATGGGGGCTGGGGGGGGGCATAAAATAAACAAATAAATGAATAATGAACCTATGTTGCACGCAGATAGTGATAAGTGTGTATGAGGAAGATGCACAGAGAGGTGGGTAGGGAGGGTGGGATGTTGTCCTTTTAAACACAGAAGTCAGGAAGGCCTCGTTGAAAAGTAACATTGTAACAAAGACTAGTAGGTAGTGAGGGGGGAACCAGGTGGCTCTCTGGGGAAAGAATGTTCTGGGTGGAAGGAATGGCATGTGCAAAGGCCCTGAGGCAGGAGGGTGCCTGGTGACTAGAGATCTCAGGAAGGCCCACGTCCCTGGGCAGAGCAGTTGGCATGAGAACTACTGACATGGGAGTGGTCTTTGCAAGACTTGGCTTTTACTCTGTGATGGGAGGCTATTTCTTCATTTAAAGTATCCCTCTGGTGTGTGTAGATGTATGCTGAAACAGCTGGTTTCGCTAACTTGTCCTTAAATTAACAGGTTGCTTTGGTCTTGAGTAGATTCAGCCTATATTTATTTTTAAAACCAACTGTTACTCCTCATCTTATAATAAACTAACAAATTTCATGTAATATGTATATATATATTTAATATATCATTGAGATACTCTCTGGGAGGAATAAAAAGATATAAGCAATGTGCATCATTTTGTATATACATAAAAGGGTTGTCGGGGCCCCTTTTTCTTCAAGACTAAAATAGTACAAATGCAAATTTCAACAAATTATTTGGCAACATAGACAGAAACAGTAATATTCCTAGCATGGTTTGGAGATAATGGCTTCTGTGCTGTTCCTGTGTTTTGCGTGTCTTTAGCTCATGCTGCACAGACTGCACATACCTGTTGTTCCTGAGGGGTCCATGCAAGGCATCTCCCTTGCTCTTCTCTGCTGGGGGTATAGTAGGGAGGAAGAACAGGCCTTTTCGGAAAGAAGCGACCTGTGTAACTGCTAACAGACCATTTGGCACACTGCCTTAGAGATGTCATGAAGGGCTTGCAGAACCATCTGCCTGGAAGTGCAGTGGAGGCCTCCTGGGCTGAGTGTGGGGGTCCCTCACCTTCGTGTGTGCTGGCTGCTCTAGGATGAACTACCCTGGGCCCGCCCCCTGGCCCTGCCCTTGTGCCAGCAAGGCAGCACTGGCAGAAAAGTGCTCTGAGCCAAGAGACCCAGCACTGCCGAGTGGACATGGCCAGTGGGATGGGCTTGAATGAAACAAGAACCAAGCTGAGTGCCTGGTCCCTGCCCTGGACAGCCATGCCCAAACAGGCCAGCTGGAGTAGGAAAGAGAGTTTAGAGTCAGGAGTAGATGGGAAGGTGGTGCCCAGAGATCTCCAGAGAGCCACCACTTTAAGGCTTTTTGGAAGGGGCTGCCTGCTCCCTGGCACCTGGTGTGCCAGTCATCACTGGGCCCTTCGTGTGGTGTACCTGCCCTCAGGTGACAACAGAACCAGACTCTCAGCCAGAGCAGCCCAGCAAGGCTGAGGCCAGAGCAGGGAGGTCCGTGTGACAAGGCAGGGCTCACTCAGCTATGGAAACACGTTTTCTTCTTATTAGAAGCAGTGAAAGGAAAGAGAAAGAAAAGAATACTGGAGGAACTTAATTTGCAAAGTCCACACCAAAGAAACCCCAAACAAGCAGTAGATGCCTTCGGCTTTTACTCCAGGTCTCTCAGTAAACAAAAAGACTCACAAAGAATGGAACTACACACACGGGTTTGGCAAAGTCTTTTTTTTTTTTTTTTTTCTTTTCTTGCACACATTTCCCACCACTGATAGGTACAGCCCTTTTTTTTTCTTAACTAATATGAAATATATTTTGCTAGGTTAAGTTTATTTTTGCAAAGTAGAGTAGTTTGCAAAATAGGCTTCTGGACACTAAGGGAGGGGGACTATGTACCGATGACCCCTCCCCAGAGACACAGTGGGCACTGACTGGAGCATTTCCACACCCTGGGGTGTGCGCCCGGGGGCACGGAGAGTCCTGTTATCTCAAGCCGCCCAATTCTTGACAGGAAGCTACTGGAATTAATAAAGAAAATCATTTGGGACAACATTTAATTCGTAAGGTAATAGATTCAAATGCCATTGGTGGTAACAGGTAAGAAAAAGTCCATAGTAACTTAGTGAGTATAAAGTATTCATTTAAGAGGAAAGGTGTAGTACCAAAATCTGTGAACAGAAAAAAGAAAACCAAGCTTTCAATTAAAAAAAAGAGACATTTATACATTCCCACTTTCTGAGGGTATTTGAACAAACAGCAAAAAGCATTTAAATCCCAAGAGCCCATGATGGAGCCCTTTCCCACCTCAAGTTACCCTTCCAAGGGACAACCCTGTGACAATAAAGGGTGCAAAATATTGCTCTGTGGCATGTTCTGAAAATAATATAAAAATAATTTCTATAGTACAGTTTAAACTTGGCTTGTAAAATGTTAACATAACACAGCATAAAATCTACAAACAGAATACACTGAAAAACACCTTCCCTCAACAATATATTATTTTTTTAAAAAAAAAATCATTTACCCAGGTAACGCTATGTGCAGGAAATGTGAAGTAAATTTCTGAAATAACCTCCACAGGGGTTTAGAAGTATCTGGGATCCTTCTGGAAACTTGCGGTCACTTAGAGACATCTGTCCTTCCCAGCAAGGGAAGTCTGGCCAGATCAGATGGGGAAGGCCGCTCACAGGCAGGGTCCGCGGAGGCTGCAGGGCCCTGTGCCCTGGAGGGGCTCACCCTCTTCCTTCTTTGTTCCTGCCCCACAAAGGGTCCCCAAGTCATAAAATATGAGGGAACCCCTTGGCCCACATGTAACCAACGCAGTTTCTAATAGTTCTTGTTCAGCCTGATGAACTAATTTGGTGTCTGGCCAGGGACCAGGTCTAGAGAGTTCCGAACGTGGAGCATGCTACTAGCGCACAGGACTAGTACATTTAATATAACCATAGGCTGTCTCCCTTTTGCAGTTTTAAATACTGTTTAGAGGAAGGATGGATCCAGATCTCTCATGAAAGGAAATGGCTATTCTTAAACGATATGGGCCGGGTGGTAAAGTGTCAGCCTGGAGCAGGCGCCGACAGGCAGTGGCTAGCCTGCCTCGTGACCACACTGAGAAGCTGGGGCCCACCGTGCAGCCAGCAGCTGTATCGCAGGCCCTTATTCAGGCTACACCTGTCATCAGATGCCAGTGGGGTGGAGGTAACTTGGAAATGCAAGGACAGAATAGGTCCCCATTTTTTGATAATATATATATTTTACTCTGCCGGGTTAAAAAGGTTTTCCTTTATTACAATGGACCATTTTTATTTTGTTTGCCTTTTTCTTTTCTTTTCTTTTTTTTAAACTTGGCAGAGAGCACGAGAAAGAGAAAAGATTTGCATAGCCAGTTTTGGAAATTTCTGGTTGGCTGTTTTAACATTATGAAAAAAAAACAACAAACCAAACACGAGCCGACTTTATGCCTTGCTGACTTCTTGTGCACATGGGTTTGGTTTCTGAATGCACATTTAAGCATTTTTAAGGTTGGGTGTCTCAACCTCAGAGTGAGGAGGATGAGGAGTAGCCGGTGTTTACGCCTGAAGCAAAACCTTCTGTGACCCCACAGCTTTGGACGGCAAAGCAGCTGTTTTGTGTGACATGAAGAATCAGTCCAAAAAGCTGCCACGGACCCCTCTCAATGAGAGATTTTTTTAAAAACCACTTTTTTTTTTCTGAGTAACAAAAGAAACCCCAGCACTATTAGGGACGTGGATGTTAATACAGTAAACACCACACATTGAAAATACTGTTCAGCAGGAAAAGTAAAACATTCAAAAAGCTTCTTAAAGGTTCTATTTAATAAATAATTTTGATTTAAGGAACCATTTATGCAAAACTTGAATAAATTACTGAAAACGCCACATGCTGTGGAATAATTAAAAACAAAAAGGAATTACAGGAGATACTCTATTTTATTATAATTCTTCAAACAAGTAAAAAAATCCTCTCTTTTTTTTTTTTTTTTGCTTTTGCTGATCTTTAGTCGGGAAAAAAGCGTCCTTTCTGGAGGAGAAACTGGCCCCGATGAAGAGATGGTCTACCTCCTGCATTTTCTGAGGACCCACTCACAGCAAAGCTGGGCACTTCCTTTCTTAGGATTATCAGAGGCTATTCTAAGGCTCTTACAAGTTTTAAAGTGTTCTTCGTTAGTGAGCATTTTACCCAGCTTATCCACAATTCTCGGGAACGAGACTGCTCCTCAGTGAGGCAGGTTTAGCTCCTCAGCGTCCTTGGCCAAGAATGGTATTCTCCAGAGGTAATCTTGGAAGGAAGAGGCTGCATATTGCTGCTCAGAACAGGGTAGCTAAGGACACATTTTTTTTTTTCCTCAAGAAATGTAGGAGGCACCAAAAAAGGGACTGCTCAGGGATCAGGCTGCTCCCTTAATGTGTTACGGAGCCAGGGACAGGGTCATCCCATCCTGGGGAGGGGGCCGATCCCAGTGAGTCCCTTTACCTGGCTGAACCCAGATAGATGCAGGGGTGTGTGTGTGTGTGTACGGGTGGCTTCCTTCCTGGCTTTCCTCAGCCTCTTCCCTTTGGAAAGAGGCACAGCCAAGTGGGGCCTTACACAGTAACCAAAGAGTCAATTCCTTGCCTCTCTCCTGGGGCACTGATGGTCACCTCCTAGGAGCCCTCCAGCGACAAGCCACAGTGGAAGTGTCTTCAAAGGAGAAATGTGAGCAGGCTGTCCTATTTGCTCATACGTGGGCAAATCCAAATTGTGAGTGCAGAACTTTGCTTTTTGGACCCAAGGTGTCTTTGGAAAGCTCCTGTCACCTGAGCTGCCTGGTACCGGCACCAGGAGCGATCGCTATACCTCACTGCGCCCTGCGAGGTAGGTTGTCCGATGCCCTCTCTACTGACGCCCGCGGCGTGGATGGCAGTGTGAATGTTGCTAGAGCCGGGGCTGCGGGAGGAGGTTTTGCTTATGAAATGGAGTCGTGTATTTCTAAAGGGCCACAGTGACCACCAGAGCGCCAGCGGGTGGCGAGGTGCCTGCCCTCCAACGACCCGGGACTGGAAGCAGGTGGGAACTCGCAGAGGAGCCTCCACCAGTCCCAGGTGCGCGTTCGCTCCTACATCCCTGGTGGTACCAACCGTACACCAGTGACCACTACCTGGAAGAGGTCAGTCGCTAGATTAGGAAAAAAAAAAAGCATGTAAAACACTCCCTTCTAAAAACAAAGGGCTGTGAATTTCTTTATTTCTCTTATTGAGGAACAAAAATACTCTTGCAATGGCTATTGAGTTTCCACAGGTACGAGGCAGATGCTAGGCTAGCACACCCACTTCCAACAGTATGACTTGTTTCCTATCCATCTACTACCTGAGTGGCGTCAGTGTAGGTTCAGGCACCATTAGGAACGTTTGACCAGACACGTACACAGCACTGACAGAAGAGGCGCCGGCCTTTCGGTTGACCAGGGCATGTTAAAAAAGACACCGACAGAATGGAAAAGAAATCCTTCAGGGAAAACCTTGTCGCCGCGCCACGCGCTCAGGGCCGGGCCCCGCGCGCCTCGCGCCGCCGCCGCAGCTCCTCGCGGTAGCAGTAGGAGCAGTAGTGCTCGGTCTCGGCGCGCCCGTAGAACGCACAGTTCTCGCGCTGGCAGCGCCGCTGCGCCGGCCCCGGGCCACTGCGGCCGCACTCACCGTTCGAGCGCGTGGCTGCGGGCGCGTCGGCGTCGGCGAACTCCAGGCCGTCGCGCGCGGCGACGAAGCCGTTGGTGTAGGTCTGCGACTTGTGCTCGGCTGTGCCCGCGGCCCCCGCCGCAGCCGGCAGGGCGCCGGGGATAGCGCGCGCCAGCGACTCCACCGTGTTGACCGTGCGCAGGGCTGCGGCGCGCGCCGGGCTGTAGCTCTGCGACGACAGCGAGCGGTTCTGCTGCGGGTACGTGGCGCACGGCCGCAGCGCGCCCACGGCCGGAGCGCACACCTCGTCCCGCGCACCCGCCGCCTGCACGTGGATGACACTCTGGCGCGCCGGCGCCGGGGGGCTGCGGCCGGGGGTCTGTCCGCCGGCGCCCGCGCGCCGTGCGCCCCCGCCGGAGCTCGGGGAGGCCACGCCACCTGCTGCCGCCCGCGCCGCCCGTGCGCCCGCCGCGGGCCCGGGGCTCGGGCGCTCCTTGAACTTGAGCACCAGCTGCGTGGGCTGCCCGGCCGGCGGACCCGGCGAGGCGCGCTCGGGACCCGGTGCGCTCTCCGCCTCCGGCCTGCGCGGCGGCCGCTTGGCCGTGGAGGCGGCGGCGGCGGCGGCGGCGGCGGCGGCGGCAGCAGCGGCGGCTGCGGTGGCGGCGTCGCGGCGCCGCTGCTCCTGCTCGGCGCTAAAGCGTTCCTGCGCGCTCGTCAGGTAGTAGCCGATCATCTCCTCGTGGAACTGGTGCCGGTGGCTGGTGAGCAGCAGGCCGGCGAAGATGAACTTGCGCTCGCCCTGCATGGCGGCGCGCAGGATGTTGAGGCTCAGCTTCACGTCCGTGCTGTACTTCCAGGCGTCGCCCCGTGGCCCGCTGCCCTTCTCGGCCGGCGACGCGCCCGCCGCTTTGTCCGTGGGCGACGGCGTGGTCTTCTCCGACGGCGACGTGCTCGCCGACGCGCCGGACTCCTCCTTGCTGCCCTTGCGAGACTTGGCCTTCTTCTCCTTGCCGCGCTCCGCAGAGTCCCCGTTCTTGCCGTTGGCGGAGTTGGTGCGGCCCATTTTGCCATGCACCAGGCCGCTGAGGCCGCCCATGTTTTTCTTTAGCTTGATGCCCAGCGTCTTGCTGAAGCTGCCCAGCTTGTTGGCCACGGAGTCCGCGCGGGTCTTGTCCTTCTCCTTGCGCTGCTTCTCCTTCTCCTTGTCCTTGCCGTTCTTGCCATTATTGCTGTTGGAGTTGCTGCACACCGAGTCGCGGTCCGAGTCCAGCGAGTCGGCCAGGGACTGCACGTCCTCCCCCGCGGAGGCCGTCGGGGACTCCGGCTGCGCCAGGGGCGCCTGTGGGGAGAGAGGGAGGGCAGGGAAGGAAGGTGGTTTAGAGAAGAGCTGTCCCTGCACGGGCCCAGGAAGACAGACCCCGTGGAGCCTCGCCGTCCTGGCCGTGACTGCTCTCTGGTGACGACGACACTGGCCGGGATGGGGATGCTTAAGGCGAATGAGCAGATGGAAGTGGGCTCCGGTCTCCCGCAGTAATGAAAAGCGGACCTGGAGGGGTCTGTGGAAGGCTGGGTCAGGACTCCAACCTGCGTGCACTCTCTCTCTCTCTGGT
>VSMD01043457.1:0-13089 GCA_008750895.1 Mirza zaza
GATCCTGCTGCCTCAGCCTCCCAAGTAGCTGGGACTACAGGCATGTGCCACCATGCCCGGCTAATTTTTTCTATATATATCTTAGTTGGCCAATTAATTTCTTTCTATTTATAGTAGAGATGGGGTCTCGCTCTTGCTCAGGCTGGTCTCGAACTCCTGAGCTCAAACGATCCGCCCACCTCGGCCTCCCAGAGAGCTAGGATTACAGGCTTGAGCCACCGCGCGCCCGGCCTATTTGCATTAATTTATTTAACCCTCACAGCAACACTTTACAATAGACGCCGTTATTTTCTGTTTTAAAGATGAGTAAACTGAGTCACGGGACATTGTACAGATCTTGTTGCTTCTGGTTGGTAGAAGTAGTATTTGATCCCAGGCAGCTGGTGCCACGGCCTTAACCCACTACACCTACCGCCTTGTCTGCAGGGACTGGGTCCCTAGTTTGGGCACACAGAGTGGCATTTAACAGTCTTCTGTTTAACTTGATTGCTTCCTCATCGTTGGTTGTCATTTTCTGATAAAATCCAGACTAATCTCTCTTTGATTAGTAAGGAAAATCCTTATTGTCTTCTTGTTTAAACACAGACTGAATTGCTTAGGGAAAAGCATTTGGGGTCGGGATGGGGGTGGGTAGAATACTGACTGCTGCAGAAGGTGGTGATGGCCTTCTGGTTTTTTTTTTTCTTTACTTTGTTTTAGAGATGGGGGTCTTGCTATGTTCCTCAGGCTGAACTCCTGGCTCAAGTGATCCTCCTGCCTCAGCCTCCCAAGTAGCTGGAACTACAGGTGTGATGGCCTTCTGGACCCACAGGGCCCTACAATGGTCCCTCAATGACCCACAGGGAAACACAACCTTTTTCCCTGCTGTTACTCATGGTGCAACTGTAGGCAAAGTCCTTAAAGCCTGCACCACAGAATCCTTATCTGAATATGATGCAGCGTCCTCACTGTCTTGTTAGAAATGTTGTGCAAAGACCATGATTACATGAACTCACTTCTACCAGATGACAGTAGCATAATTATCCTTGCTTTCTTTTCAGGGGATAATTTCCTGTCAGTGAAACTGATAGTATCCTTGTAGAAATTATTTTCATTTATCTTCCGTATAAACTATGTAGCACAGTTTTCCCCTTTTGGATGCATCAGGAAGCAAATCAACATATCTCTGTTTAATATGAATTGATCGAAGTGATAAAATTTCCCAAATTCTAACCCTCTGTTTGGAGCTGCATTGTACCAGAACAGAAAAATCCCGAAGGAGTGGTGAGGTGAAAATTATCTTTGAAAAATGGTATATAGTTAGAATAATTTGTAAGAGAGTCAGTGTATTCTGTGTTCTGTTAATATATATAGAGAAAAATAATACCTCGTTGTTTGGAGGAAGGAGTGGGGTAAACTGAAATCCGTAAACTCCAAACTGAAGCAACAGAGGAAGAGCCGTTTGAAGTGTGAATCCTAGTGCTGTGAGCTCCCAGTTACCGGCTCATTCTATGAGCAGGATCTAAATAAGCTGATTTACAAAAAAAAAACCCAAAAACAGAAGGTTTCAGAAAATATAGGGTATCTTAAACAAATCTCTTTGATAGTCACTTTGGGGGTTACTCCCCCTCAAAAATGAACTGACTTTTCAACTGACCTTTTTAATTGAACATGTTCGGGAAGGTATGTATTTTTTAGTTCTCAAGGAGCTGAAATTTCCAGTTTCCAAGTGTTTATTTCAGTTTCTAACAACTATTAAAATATATAAAGGTTTTGATCTCGGAAGATCTAGATCCTTCTTGTTTGAGTGGTTGTATCAATTCTAATTTTAAAAGTCATTTGGGGCTGGGTACTTTGGTGCATGTCTGTAGTGCCTGCTACTCGGGAGGCTGATGTAGGAGGGTCACTTGATTCGAGGCTGTAGTGTGCTAGTTGCTCCTGTGAATAGCCACTGCACTCTAGCTGGGGCAACATAGCAAGTCCCTGTCTCTCTAAAAAACCAAATTTCTTTTAAATAAAGTCATTTGGAACAAATTCATTAAACTGTTGCCTCAAATCTACTTTTCATACGTTATAAAGGTTATCTACATTTCTAGGCCCCTCCCCCCCTTATAAATGACAAATTCCAAATACCCAAATCATGAAAAGCTCAGGTGCTGTTGGAATGGAATGTGTTTGTGGGAATTATTTTGCTTTAGGCATGGGTAGGCAGGCGGAATCTGGCTTTTAATAAAGACCCCTTGTGGATTCCTGGATGGAGGCCACTGGGTGAGCAACCCTGCCCTAAGGTCACACCCTCCAAAGGCTCCTGGGGGCTCCAGCTTACCTGTCCTCTGGACTGGGCTCCCAGTCCTGGTGGCTTCCGGTGCTGGGTGTGATTGACCTTAGCAGGGACTGTCCCCCACCTCCACTGCCCCCCCCAGGGAGAATATCTTGCTGTTTTTCTGCTCCGTCCTCTCAGAAAACTGGACTTCCTCAGAATTCCTCTGAATTACCAACCCCCTCCACCTCTAGCAGGAAGACCTAGCTACCACTTTTGGCAAAACTCGTCTGAATGATCAGGAAACAGAAAGGAAGCAAAACTCTGCTAGGTGTTTAGGGATCTCCTACTGAATGTCTCCCTTCTTTGATCCTTGTCTTTTGTTTTTTATGAAGTGAAATTTTTATCAATAAAAAAAAATCTCCTGGGAATGAGATTCTTTTCACAAAAGAGAGAGCCTGTTCCAGTGATTGTCCAAGCTACCACCTTTTAGGAGCCTAGAATGACTTCTACGTGTTTTTTTTGCTTTGTTTTTCAGAAGTAATATATGTTCAAGGAAACACCTCAAACCTTAAGAAAGGATATAAAGTAAAATAAATAAGACATCTTTCTCTTTTCCTACTTGACAGTTAGAACTAGCTTTCCAAAAATTTCCTGTGCATATTCAGGCATGTATATTTATACACATATGTACAGATAGGATCATACTACTGTGTTTTGTGGACTCTAAAATTCCATTGATTGTATAGTACACCCTATATATTTCAAATATATTAAAATATTAATATGAAGAAATGTGCATTTTACTGTTGATGATATACAGAAAATTACTCTTCTGGGACATACTTTTTTCACATTAAATATCTTAAACGTCAGTTCATATCAGCAAAGAGAGAGATCTACTTTATTCTTTTTACTTTATGGTATACCATATTCCAAATCCATATTCAGATACATATTTTGTATTCCAGGTCCACAAATGTACCATGATTTGTTTAAGAATTCCCTTACTGTTTAACATTCTTACTGTTAACAGGTTTTTGTGTTACAATAATGCTGCAATAAACATCCATGTTTATATGTCATTGCATATGAGCAATTATATTTATAAGGTAAGTTTCTGGAAGTGGAATTGCTGAGTCAAAAGGCATATATACAATACATTTTTTGGTACCACTTTTATAGAAATCTTTTACTAGCTTCTGTGTTTCTCAGTGTTAGAGAAACACAGAGATGAGTAGCTTCTGCCAGGGTTTCTTGTACAGAAAAGTTTCTGGCAAGGTGGATAGATACATTTAGTTAAGCATTTATATTTACCCATTAATTCCATAGTCTTTCAGTTCTGAGATGGGTATTTTTCATTTTTTAACAGTTCTTAATTGTAGATGCATTATAGAATGAATGTGTACAGGTAATATCATACTTCTTTCCCCCAAGAAAACCCTGATATTAAATCATGCATCTTACAATCAGTGGCATTTTGGAATCAGGGAAATATAGTGTATTTTAGTAACAGTGTACTGTTACTGTATGTAACAGTGTATGTGCCTGTCAGGATTTATTTGGAAATCATTCTTGTTCTGATTTAATGATAAAATGTAGTTTTAATTATTTTCCCATTGAAGCAATCTTGGAAACAAGCTAGTTTTGCAGATACCCCCATGTCTGTCAGTAGCTACTACTCCTCTTTGGGAGCCTGCACATGTGATTTAAAAGCCCACCTTCACTTACTAAAGAGCCCCATTTCAAGAAAAAACATGTCACAAACAGCACCTTGAAAAACACTAATCTCCTGTTACTTAGAGATATTAGAAGTTGATTCTAACCCCTGTAATTTACAGATGAGCAAACTTCTTGAGGCTCAACACATGGTATTTGTGGATCGTGCCCAACTGATGATTGATATTAAAATAATATTATTAGATGAATATTGCAGAGCAGGAAGGCACGTGTGAGTCATGAAATGATAGCTTTGGTGCAAATAACAGCATTCCCTCCTTTCCTGCTGACATTACAGCAATCTTCTACCTGCGAACTCTGAGAGTAATCTGCATCATTTCCCAGGGGCATGGTGTAGGCAAGTTTGGCCCCTCACATTTGTGTCTCCCCTTCTGTTTAATCACTTTTGAAATCTGTTTTTTTCTCTCCTTCACTCTTACCCCACCTTTATGTTTTGGTTTTCCAGCTGTGTGTGCAAGTACATCGTGCAGGCTGTGCCTTCCTGCCCCTCAGCACTGAAGGGCTGCCGTTGCATTAGGGGTGGCCTTGGGAGGAGGTCTTAAACAGTTGGCACTTAATAAACGTTCTTGGCTGTGTGAGCTTCTTTGGTCTTTCTTACAACCCTAATGAGACTGCACTGGAAGGGCGTGGGAGACTGCTCACTCCCCATCGCCCCGTTTGACTCACACTCTCTATCGTGTGCCCAGTAAAAAGGCAAAAGTGGTTGTGCACTCGTGTGATAAAACTGTCAGACTGCTTCTTGTTAACTGTCAACTGGTATTGAAGGAGACAGTTATTTACATTTTCGGTTGCTTTTTGTGAAATACAAAGATCAAAGACCACGTCTGCAGTTTCCTCCTCTGCTCAAACCACAGCTTCCTTCCTCTGTATTAAAAGCCTCTGCAATGCGCGTTAGTATCCTACTTTCTCACCCTGAGTGGCAAATAATAATTTTATTGGGCCTACATGAAATGAGGCGCCTCTGCGTCTCTGAGTGGACACCTCTGGAAGACACTTGGAGGGCTTTTCAGAATCATATTTTCTTTTTATTTGTTAAAGGAAGAAAGACTGTGGAGGCGTGCCTCTCCAGATTTCAACCTTCCTTCAGTCGTGGACCCTCTGAGAATCTGACGAAAGCTTGCGGGCAGTGAGGCTTGGTAACCAGGGCCAGCTGTGGTCACTCCAGCACATTCTCGGAAAAGTGATTCTCTTACAACCGTTGCCTAAATGGCATGTTAACAAGATGGCCCTCGAGACTATCACGCAAAGACAACGTTAGAGGAAACAGCATAAGGCTAGGGCGGGCAGGTCTGCGTGGGATCTGAGCCTGGGTTTTCAGGCTGTGGGAGGAGCAAAGAAGGCAAAGTGGGAGCATTGAAGGTGACCCCCCACGTACACACTCACCAAAGGCACAGCAGCCCAACCTCAGGACATCCTGATACCTGAGGCCCATACCTAGGGCCCATCCAAGGGGCTACTGGGGGTCTGTTGGCCTCGGATCAGAAAATTCTGCCCTTAGCTTGATGGGAGTTATATGGGAGCCCAAAATGTGAATTTCAACCCTAATGCTTTCCAGGTGTTAGGCCTTGGCTATAGTCAAGTTCTTTAAGCCATTACTTTCCCACTGAAAATGGGAAGAAATAAAACCATGCACACGGGATTGTGGAGGACCAACTGGGTAACCTGAGTAAGATACTGGCACACAGTAGTAGCCCAACAAGTGAGTGACTGTTCTTTCCTCTTCCTTCTGTCCATCTTTGATTTCTTTAGTGGGGAGACGTTTTCTTCTCCAAGGAGATGGATTTCAGAGCAACAGAAATCACTGACTACACTGAGACTAATCAGATCTCTAAGGACTCAGACGCGATGGATGTCACTCTTCAACCCTTCTCTCCGCCCACAAGACGGGCGCTGTGGCTGCTGGGCCCAGTGCTGAGGCTGGAAAGGTGGTGGGCTGTTCTGGGAGGGCCCAGAGGGGAGGGAGCCCCAGTGCTCTTTGCCGGAAATTGAATTTCCCCCAGGACAGTAGCAACACCTCAGGGACACTCCTCCAAAGAGAAGGTCCACGGCTGTAGGTCAAGGCAGTGCCCCTGGAGGACTGCAGGGCAGCTCTCAGCAGTGGAGGGAAGGAAAGCTTGGAGAGGGGAGAGGGCCAAACTTGGGCATGGCCAATGCCCTGAGAGCAGGGGTTGTCCCTTCCCTTCCCCATATCCCAAGATCTGCTTATGAGTTTTAGAACAAAGGCTTTATGTTCCAAAGGCTTAGATATTCCTAGCTTTGTTTTGGTGTTTATTCTAAAGGGAATAAAAGAGGAAAATGGCAACTTACATGTTGAATGGGCAAATGAATATTAAGAACCTAATGAATGTTTACTGAGGGGCTTTGTGTGTAAAAAAAAAAAAAGGAACCTAATGAATGAACCTTTTCATATCAATGGGATTGGGAAATAAGGTGATTAGCAAGAGCAGGGGAAAATTATTATGAAGTCAAAGCTTTGGTTTCTGGGATTTGGGTGTTAAGCAGAGGAATAAAAGTATCCCCAGACCTGGGGTCTTTTGACATTCCGCAGCATGTTACTTCTGTTGTTCTTCCAGGGTGACAGCAAAGTAGGGGGCTGGTTTCCTGAAAGCAAAGTGTTTCTTCATCCAGTTTGTGCCATGTTCTTAAAAAAAAAACGCACCCCTCCCTCTTGGAACTCTGTTTTTTTATGCCTCCTTTCTATTTCATTATTTTGGCAGGGGCAAAGGTTGTTTTTGTTGTGCTTTTAAATATTAGATCTAGTGTCTTGATATAGACTATTAAAAATAGAATTAGCTGATAACCTTGTAGTTAGAATCAGTGTAAACAGAATTCTTATCTAGAACATTTTCAATGGGAATTCAAGCATTATGTTTATCAGAGGGAAAATGTTGAGTAATCACAGAGCAGTACTAGGTCTGTGAGCTTAGGATATCATTTTTCACTTTGATAGAGCGCAGGGTTGGAGAGAGAGTCAGCAAACAGGGCATTCTCAATCTCAAACACTATTGATAAGACTGTAAATTTGTACAGTCCTTCTGAGGAACAGTCTGGCAATACATATCAAAATTTAAAACATGCATACCTTTTAACCCAGCCATTCTGCTTATAGGAATTCACCTTAGGTAGTAATTGGACACATGCACGTATATATTATGCACAAATGTATTCTTAGGATAGCCACTGCAATATTGCATCTAGTAAAAAAAACCCAAAAAAACAAAAAACTGGAAACAGCCTAAATGGTCATCAGATTTAACCAAACCTAGTTTAACTAAGGTTAACTTAGTTTTGGGACTGGCACATGATGGACTAGTGGGGAACCATGACAGAAAGAATGAAAAGCTGTGTGTATTAAATTTGAATACTACATTTTTTTTTTTTACTCGTGGACGAGGTTCTGGGGCCCCAAGAGAGGGGGGCCCCGGAAGTCGCCCTGAATACTACATTTTTAACTTCCAAACTAACGCATCTAATGTGATCCTGTTTAAAAGGGAAGGTGGCAGGGTGAGGGGTAGGCATGCTTATTTGGCATTTAAGACTTTGGAAGAAAAAGAACCAAGTGGTTCTAACTGGGGAAGGACTGGGGAGGAGCCCGTGGTTTGACACAGTGGTTTGAGCCTGGGTTTGGAAACAGATGTGAGTTCAAATCCTTACCCAGATCTTTCCTACTGTTAGGACTTGGAAATTTGCTTAACTTCCCTTCATGTGGAAAATGGAACTCACCATAGCACTGCCCTCATATTGTGAGGAACAAAATGTGATTAAAACTATAAAATATTTAGTTCAGTGCCTGGCACATGGTAAATCTTAAGTGTTCAGCATGTTTTAATTTTTATATATAACATGTCTTACTTTTAATGTAAAAAAAGAAAATTGAAAATAGTGTTATTTCGCTGGAAAGTAGTGGTTCAGGTTAAGAAGAGCAGTGACATTCTCAGGAACAAAAATGCCACCCCAAAGGGAGCAGATTTGTTCGCAGAGAAGAGTGTGAATGTGTAAAGTTTGAATGTGAAGTGAAAGAATATCAAAGGACAGATGTAAGCTGTCCGATCATGCAGAAAAGGCAAATGTGCTAATTAAAAGTTCTGTAGACACTGAATAGATAGGATGCACATCTTTAAAAGAGAAAATGAAGTTAACTGGGACAATCAAGGCTGTCTAATAAAAACCAGAACAAATACTTGTTTTGATTGTTATTATAATCTTTATTTTGGCTTCAGTATTAAGAGAGGTTAAATTATATTACAAAGGACCTCAATAAGGGTGGGAAAAATTATATTGGAAGGATATTCTACAAGGTGAAAATGGTTTATAGGGGTTCAGAATTTTCCAGAACAATTGGATAAGAGTGAAGAGCTTTGTATTTTTCATTTTTGTTACAGATTAGTTCAAAGCCAAGAATTTATATTTGATTTTGAAACTATTAAAAGCTCCAAAGAGCCTGGTGTGGTGGCTCACTCCTGTAATGCTAGCACTCTAGGAGGCCGAGGTGGGTGGATTACTCAAGGTCAGGAGTTCGAAACCAGCCTGAGCAAGAGCGAAACCCTGTCTCTACTATAAATAGAAAGAAATTAATTGGCCAGCTAATATATATAGAAAAAAATTAGCCGGGCATGGTGGCGCATGCCTGTAGTCCCAGCTACTTGGGAGGCTGAAGCAATAGGATCACTTGAGCCCAGGAGTGTGAGGTTGCTGTGGGCTAGGCTGATGCCACGGCACTCACTCTAGCCTGGGCAACAAAGCGAGACTCTGTCTCAAAAAAAAAAACTCTAAAGAAAAGTGTTTTTCTGCTTATATTAAAAGCCCACTCTTCGAAATCAGCCACAAACTCGAAGGATTTTTACAGAAACTAAATTAAAGGCAACTGGAAATCTGGGGGTGCTCAGTTTGTAGATGAAATATGACTTGGAGGGGCCAGGGCGAGGGTACAGGGAGAGAGGGAGTGGGGTGGTTTTGCTGCCACTGCCTTGAGACCACTATTGCCAGAGGTACCTACGCCCTGATCCAGAGATCTGAGGCTTTTCCTAAGGGTCCCATAATAGGCACAGGTATCAACATTTTCTTTTATTCTATAGATTTCCTAGAACAGGGGAGGATACAACATTTGCTAAGGTTTAGTACTCTCTAGAATACGGTAGCCTCTGTAGGAAAAGCCTCATTTATAGTAAAAAGCCTCAAAATAATTATTAATTGTTACTATTAATTATTATTAATAGACTTCTTAGAGCCTTTAACAATTTCATTAAAGCTCAGACGATGTGTACTTCTTTTAAATTCTGGGATTGGCATATTGCAAAGCAGCCTTAACCCTTTGCATTCGGATATCGAGTGTGACTCCACACGGTTAGCATTGGTAGCAGCTCGTATGTCGAGCCACACTCTACACATAGTTTCACGGGGGGGGGGGGGGGGGGGGGGATTTTTGCCTATTTTCCCAGTATCTTTTCTTGTTTTCATTAGCATGAAAAGACAAGTAAAATGCAAATGCAGAGATGGGGTAGATTATTATCCACTAACTTAGAGCAACGTTTAGATGGAAAGCTCCATATAATCACACCTCACCCTAACAAAAAACACAAAGATTGTGTTTGTTCTAACAGAAAAATCAAAGGAGGAAGAAGAGAGATGATTTATATTTGCAAAACATGTGACTGTAAACCAGGTCTTCATGTGGGTGAATGTTTCAAAAAATATCACACCATGAAAAATTATAGAGATTAAAATTACTCTTTGAATGTATCAATAATTTGAAATATAAAAAAATCCAAATAAATAAGTTTGTATGAAAAGAAACTCCAGTTTTTTATTCTACTGCCATGCTTTGTAAAATCTGGGTTATTTAAAAAATTAAATCCTGAGTAGAATAAAGGAATCGAGAAAAAAGCAAGCGAGTGCAAAGAGTTAAAATGGAGTGGTTTTATTTGGTACATATAAACAACGTGATTGTCATGCTTACAAAGTTTATATACTCTAGCTGGAATGACAAGGCTCAAATACATGAAACAGTTTTCATGCATCTAGCTTAGCTTGTGAATGAAGTGCTAGAGTGTGTGGTGTTGACTGATTTATTTATTCAGCAAATATTAAAATGTTTATTATGCATTGGGCATTCATGTATTGGGGTTAAAGAGACAAAATTAAGTTAGTTTTCTACATTGTAGACAGAGTAATTTGTTCAAAATGCAACTAGGATACAATATAGTATAGGCAGCTATACATAATGCAGTGGTTAAGAATGACCTGTGTCTGTTTTCTTCACTCATGAATCTCCAGCACATGGGGCAGTGTATGGCCAATAGTAACCACTGAGTAACAGTTGTTGACCGAATAAATACTGATAGTAATAGTGCATGCCCTCTTGGCACTTACAAATTAGTGTTAGACCAGGTTTTCCCAGATGTATTTGTATGTTCTGTAAGATGGTCCCCCCTGCCCCCATTTCTCTCTCTCCCCCCCCCCCACCTCCTCTCTCTGTCACAGACACCTGCACACAAAGAAACGGTCAGGTTCAAAGACATGCACGGTGCTCTGTGGTCTTGTTGATGGAGTCTGGAACAAAATCTAGGTATTGCATTCTCTCCATATCCATGACATTTTCTCTGAACCTAACCCAAATCAAGGAGAACTTGAAATACAAGTGGCAGAATTTACATTAATGATGGGATATTTTTGTTCGTTTTGAGAATCATAAACATAGTCTTGTGTGGCAGTTAAAAGCATGTGCTTTGGAGCCACAGAGAAATGGGTCCAAGTCCTACCTTTGCCTTGGATAAGTTTCTTAAACTGCCTAATCCTCAATTACTTGGTCTATAAGATGGGGACATAAATAGCACCTACTTTACAGTGCTGTCAGGAGTCAGTGAGATTAACACATGTATGACGCTTATTATTGTAAGCACTTAATACAAGTCACCTATTATTCTTGTTCCTGAAATAGGAGAATCCTTATTGTGTGTGTGTGTGTGCATATGTGTCTGCTTGCTTTTTTCTTAAAGAAACAACAGTCTGTCTTGGCATTGCCAATAGGCTGGCACATGGTTGATGGAAAAAGTATAGCCAGAGACTAGCTCTTAGGGGAAGGAACCATGCCTTCAGGGGCAGTGCCATGCTATTCTCTGCAAACATTGGAACCAGGCCCAGTGTAGTTGAACACTGAGGAAGCTGGCAGAGAACGCTGAGATGTGACAGAGGAGGGAAGCATGCAGGCTATTTGTGGCCATGGGGCTTCTGTACGGAGTCAGGCTTTGCTGTCAGTTGCTGGCAGGTCCCTGGTAATGTCATCTACCCGAGCATGCACCCTTCAGAGAAGGCTTGATTGCAGTTCCTAGGTGGGTCCTCTGGGTGTCTTCCTAGCCCACAGATCATTTGTTTATTATTTTTATTTTATTTTATTTTTTGAGACAGAGTTTTGGTCTGTTGCCTGGGCTAGAGTGCCGTGGCGTCAGCCTAGCTCACAGCAACCTCAAACTCCTGGGCTCAAGCGATCCTCCTGCCTCAGCCTCCCGAGTAGCTGGGACTACAAGTGCACAACACCTTCCCCCCCCCCCCCATTTTTTCTATTTTTAGTTGCCTGGCTAATTTCTTTCTATTTTTAGTAGAGATGGTGTCTCACTTTTGCTGAGGCTGGTCTCAAACTCCTGACCTCAAGCTATCCTCCCACCGCGGCCTTCCAGAGTGCTAGGATTACAGGCATGAGCCACCTGCCTGGTCTATTTTTTTTTTTTTTAATGCACTTGGCATTCCTCAAAGGCTGCTCTAATGGTGCCCAGGTGTCCATTAAAGAGATAGTGCTCCAAAGTTTTCATTATAGAGCTGGAATTTTCACAGTGTGAGGAAAAAGTTATGTTTTTCCTACCTGTGAGGCTTGTTGTCCAACTCTATCAAACCACACAATGTTTTTAGTTGTAATGTTAAGGTTTCAATAAATCTTTATGCGCTAGTTTCTATCCAACCAAAAGGGTAAAGAAGTTTGCAGATCAGAGCTACAGCTGACCTTTTCTCCATTTCCTCTACCTTTTTCTATGCCCTCTAATCATCTTGATTCTAATATTATACCAAGATAAAGATGACCCTAATTTGGGGGATATGATGCATTTTTAAGTTGTGTTAATCGTTGATATACTCTAGGGAAGAGATTCTTACACTTGGCTGCACATTAGAATCTCTGACTTTTAAATATCCAGGTGCCTAAGGCCTACCCCAAACAAATTAAGTAAAAATCTCCTGAGGGTGAGATTTGGCATCAGAATTTTGAAAAACTCCTCTGGTGGGTTGGGCATGGTGGCTCACGCCTGTAATCCTAGCACTTTGGGAGGCTAAGGTGGGAGGATCACATAAGAACAGGAGTTCTCAAGTTGAGACCAGCCTGGGCAACATAGCGAGATCCCTGTCTCTACAAAATAGTTTTTAAAAAATAGCTAGGTATGGTGGCATGTGCCTGTAATCCCAGCTACTTGGGAGGCTGAGGCAGGAAGATTGCTTGAGCCCAGGAGTTTGAGGTTGCAGTGAGCTATGATCACACCACTGCACTCTAGCCCAGAAGAGGGTGAGACCCTGTCTCAAAAACAAAACAAAACAATCCTCAGGTGTTTCTAATGTGTAGCCAAGTTCAAGAACCTGGCTCTCAATTGGGGGTGATTGTGCCACCTCTTTCCCCACCTCCCACCAGTCACATTTGGCAATATCTTGAGACGGTTTTGCCTGTTACAACTCTGGGAGGGGGTGTGCTACTGGCATCTAGTGAGTAGGTTCCAGAAATGCTTCGAAGCATCCTACGATGCACAAGACAGCTCCCCATAAACAATTATCTGGGGCCAGGCGAGGTGGCTCAAGCCTGTAATCCTAGCTCTCTGGGAGGCCGAGGTGGGCGGATCCTTTGAGCTCAGGAGTTCGAGACCAGCCTGAGCAAGAGCGAGACCCCATCTCTACTATAAAGAAATTAATTGGCCAACTATATATATATATATATAGAAAAAATGAGCCGGGCATGGTGGCACATGCCTGTAGTCCCAGCTACTTGGGAGGCTGAGGCAGCAGGATTGCTTGAGCCCAGGAGTTTGAGGTTGCTGTGAGCTAGGCTGACGCCACGGCACTCACTCTAGCCTGGGCAA